>CAXKVV010000904.1:0-35061 GCA_964058805.1 Schoenoplectus triqueter | reverse complement strand
GTTTAAACGTCTGTTTTTAATGCATTCCATTTATGTTTTATGCAAAACTAGTGTCATGTTAATGTATTAGTTAGAAAATCTTATAATAGATATAATTTGGATTATTTATATTAATTTGCACGAATTTATGCGTAGTTGTGTGGCAAAAAATTATTGAAAACGCAAACAACCTGTTTAAACAGCGGTTTTTAGTACATTTTATTTGAGTTTCGTGCAAAATTAGTATAGTAGAATGTTCATATTTGATTTATCAGTTAAAATTTTTTATAATAGACGTAACTATGAGTATTTATATGAATTGTCAAGAATTTATATGCAGTTATGAGTCCAAAAATGATGAAAAACCCAAACAACTTGCTTAAACAGCAGATTGTAATGCATCAAAATTAAGTTTGAAGAGAAATTAGCGCCGTAGAATATTCATATCAAAATGTTAATTGAAAAATCTCACAATAGACATAATTAGGGGTATTTATACTAATTTTCACGAATTTATTCGTAGTTTTGTGGCAAAAAATGATGAAAAAAACTCAAACGGCTCGTTTAAAAAACAGTTTTTTTTATGCGTTCTTATTAATTTGTGCAAAATTAGTGTGGTGGAATATTCATACCGACATATTAGCTGGCAAATCTTATAATAGAGATAATTATGAGTTCTTTTATGGATTTTCATGAAATTTATGTGTACTTATGAGGTCAGAAATGATGGAAATCTCAAAACAACATGATGAAACAGTAGTTTGTAATGCATCTGAACAAAGATTTATACAAAAATAGCATCTAAGAATGTTCATATGGAAATGCTAATTGAAAAATCATATAATAGACATAATGTGGAGTATTTCTATTAATTTTCATCAATTTATGCATAGTTACGTGGCCAAAAATCATGACAAACTCAAACAACTTGCTTAAACAGCAGTTTTTAGTGAATTCTAATTATGCTTTGTGTAAAATTAGTGTCGTAAACTGTTCATATCGAAATGTTAATTTCAAAATCAAACAATGGACATCATTATGATTATTTATGTAAGTTTTCATGAATTTATTTGCAGTTACGAGGCCAAAAATGATGATAAACTCAAACAATTTGTTTAAACAACAGTTTGTATTGCATGAAAATTAAGTTTCGTAAAATATTGGCGTGGGGGAATATCCGTATTGATGTATTGATTTGAAAATCTTATAATAGACATAATTGAGAACGTCTATATTTATTTGCACGAATTTATGTGTGGTTATGAGGCCAAAAATGATGAAAAACTCAAACAACTTGCTTAAACAGCAGGTTTTAATTCATTCTAATTATGTTCCGTGAAAATTTAGTGTCGTAGAATATTTATATTGATGTGTGGATTCAAATATATTATAGTAGACATAATTTGTAGTATCTATATTAATTTGAACGAATTTATGCGCAGGTATGAGGCAAAAAGTGACGAAAAACCCAAACAACTTGTTTAAACAGCAGTTTGTAATGCATCCAAATTATGTTTTTTGAAAAATTGGTGTCGTAGAATATATAAAATGATTTATTAATTAGAAAATCTTATTATACACATAACGATGAGTATTTGTATTAATTTTCACAAACTTATGCGAAGCTATGTGGCCGGAAATTATGAAAAGCTCAAATAACTTGTTTAGAAAGCTGTTTTCAGTGAATTCTAATTATGTTTTGTGCGAATTTAGTGTCGGAGGATATTTATATTGATGTATCGGTTGGAAAATATTATTGCACACATAATTTGGAGTATTTGTATTAATTTGCACGAATTTATGCTTGGTTATGAGTTCCGAACTGATGAAAAAGTCAAAAAACTTATTTAAACCGTAGTTTGTAATGCACCCGAATTATGTCCTGCACGAAAATAGCGTCGTAGAACGTTCATATCGAAATATTAATCGGAGCTCTTAAAATAGACATAATTTAGAGTATTTATCTTAATTTGCACGAATTTATTCAAAGTTATGCGGCAAAAAATTATGAAAACCTCGAACGACTTGTTTAAACGTCTGTTTTTAATGCATTCCATTTATGTTTTATGCAAAACTAGTGTCATGTTAATGTATTAGTTAGAAAATCTTATAATAGATATAATTTGGATTATTTATATTAATTTGCACGAATTTATGCGTAGTTGTGTGGCAAAAAATTATTGAAAACGCAAACAACCTGTTTAAACAGCGGTTTTTAGTACATTTTATTTGAGTTTCGTGCAAAATTAGAATAGTAGAATGTTCATATTTGATTTATCAGTTAAAATTTTTTATAATAGACGTAACTATGAGTATTTATATGAATTGTCAAGAATTTATATGCAGTTATGAGTCCAAAAATGATGAAAAACCCAAACAACTTGCTTAAACAGCAGATTGTAATGCATCAAAATTAAGTTTGAAGAGAAATTAGCGCCGTAGAATATTCATATCAAAATGTTAATTGAAAAATCTCACAATAGACATAATTAGGGGTATTTATACTAATTTTCACGAATTTATTCGTAGTTTTGTGGCAAAAAATGATGAAAAAAACTCAAACGGCTCGTTTAAAAAACAGTTTTTTTTATGCGTTCTTATTAATTTGTGCAAAATTAGTGTGGTGGAATATTCATACCGACATATTAGCTGGCAAATCTTATAATAGAGATAATTATGAGTTCTTTTATGGATTTTCATGAAATTTATGTGTACTTATGAGGTCAGAAATGATGGAAATCTCAAAACAACATGATGAAACAGTAGTTTGTAATGCATCTGAACAAAGATTTATACAAAAATAGCATCTAAGAATGTTCATATGGAAATGCTAATTGAAAAATCATATAATAGACATAATGTGGAGTATTTCTATTAATTTTCATCAATTTATGCATAGTTACGTGGCCAAAAATCATGACAAACTCAAACAACTTGCTTAAACAGCAGTTTTTAGTGAATTCTAATTATGCTTTGTGTAAAATTAGTGTCGTAAACTGTTCATATCGAAATGTTAATTTCAAAATCAAACAATGGACATCATTATGATTATTTATGTAAGTTTTCATGAATTTATTTGCAGTTACGAGGCCAAAAATGATGATAAACTCAAACAATTTGTTTAAACAACAGTTTGTATTGCATGAAAATTAAGTTTCGTAAAATATTGGCGTGGGGGAATATCCGTATTGATGTATTGATTGGAAAATCTTATAATAGACATAATTGAGAACGTCTATATTTATTTGCACGAATTTATGTGTGGTTATGAGGCCAAAAATGATGAAAAACTCAAACAACTTGCTTAAACAGCAGGTTTTAATTCATTCTAATTATGTTCCGTGAAAATTTAGTGTCGTAGAATATTTATATTGATGTGTGGATTGAAATATATTATAGTAGACATAATTTGTAGTATCTATATTAATTTGAACGAATTTATGCGCAGGTATGAGGCAAAAAGTGACGAAAAACCCAAACAACTTGTTTAAACAGCAGTTTGTAATGCATCCAAATTATGTTTTTTGAAAAATTGGTGTCGTAGAATATATAAAATGATTTATTAATTAGAAAATCTTATTATACACATAACGATGAGTATTTGTATTAATTTTCACAAACTTATGCGAAGCTATGTGGCCGGAAATTATGAAAAGCTCAAATAACTTGTTTAGAAAGCTGTTTTCAGTGAATTCTAATTATGTTTTGTGCGAATTTAGTGTCGGAGGATATTTATATTGATGTATCGGTTGGAAAATATTATTGCACACATAATTTGGAGTATTTGTATTAATTTGCACGAATTTATGCTTGGTTATGAGTTCCGAACTGATGAAAAAGTCAAAAAACTTATTTAAACCGTAGTTTGTAATGCACCCGAATTATGTCCTGCACGAAAATAGCGTCGTAGAACGTTCATATCGAAATATTAATCGGAGCTCTTAAAATAGACATAATTTAGAGTATTTATCTTAATTTGCACGAATTTATTCAAAGTTATGCGGCAAAAAATTATGAAAACCTCGAACGACTTGTTTAAACGTCTGTTTTTAATGCATTCCATTTATGTTTTATGCAAAACTAGTGTCATGTTAATGTATTAGTTAGAAAATCTTATAATAGATATAATTTGGATTATTTATATTAATTTGCACGAATTTATGCGTAGTTGTGTGGCAAAAAATTATTGAAAACGCAAACAACCTGTTTAAACAGCGGTTTTTAGTACATTTTATTTGAGTTTCGTGCAAAATTAGAATAGTAGAATGTTCATATTTGATTTATCAGTTAAAATTTTTTATAATAGACGTAACTATGAGTATTTATATGAATTGTCAAGAATTTATATGCAGTTATGAGTCCAAAAATGATGAAAAACCCAAACAACTTGCTTAAACAGCAGATTGTAATGCATCAAAATTAAGTTTGAAGAGAAATTAGCGCCGTAGAATATTCATATCAAAATGTTAATTGAAAAATCTCACAATAGACATAATTAGGGGTATTTATACTAATTTTCACGAATTTATTCGTAGTTTTGTGGCAAAAAATGATGAAAAAAACTCAAACGGCTCGTTTAAAAAACAGTTTTTTTTATGCGTTCTTATTAATTTGTGCAAAATTAGTGTGGTGGAATATTCATACCGACATATTAGCTGGCAAATCTTATAATAGAGATAATTATGAGTTCTTTTATGGATTTTCATGAAATTTATGTGTACTTATGAGGTCAGAAATGATGGAAATCTCAAAACAACATGATGAAACAGTAGTTTGTAATGCATCTGAACAAAGATTTATACAAAAATAGCATCTAAGAATGTTCATATGGAAATGCTAATTGAAAAATCATATAATAGACATAATGTGGAGTATTTCTATTAATTTTCATCAATTTATGCATAGTTACGTGGCCAAAAATCATGACAAACTCAAACAACTTGCTTAAACAGCAGTTTTTAGTGAATTCTAATTATGCTTTGTGTAAAATTAGTGTCGTAAACTGTTCATATCGAAATGTTAATTTCAAAATCAAACAATGGACATCATTATGATTATTTATGTAAGTTTTCATGAATTTATTTGCAGTTACGAGGCCAAAAATGATGATAAACTCAAACAATTTGTTTAAACAACAGTTTGTATTGCATGAAAATTAAGTTTCGTAAAATATTGGCGTGGGGGAATATCCGTATTGATGTATTGATTTGAAAATCTTATAATAGACATAATTGAGAACGTCTATATTTATTTGCACGAATTTATGTGTGGTTATGAGGCCAAAAATGATGAAAAACTCAAACAACTTGCTTAAACAGCAGGTTTTAATTCATTCTAATTATGTTCCGTGAAAATTTAGTGTCGTAGAATATTTATATTGATGTGTGGATTCAAATATATTATAGTAGACATAATTTGTAGTATCTATATTAATTTGAACGAATTTATGCGCAGGTATGAGGCAAAAAGTGACGAAAAACCCAAACAACTTGTTTAAACAGCAGTTTGTAATGCATCCAAATTATGTTTTTTGAAAAATTGGTGTCGTAGAATATATAAAATGATTTATTAATTAGAAAATCTTATTATACACATAACGATGAGTATTTGTATTAATTTTCACAAACTTATGCGAAGCTATGTGGCCGGAAATTATGAAAAGCTCAAATAACTTGTTTAGAAAGCTGTTTTCAGTGAATTCTAATTATGTTTTGTGCGAATTTAGTGTCGGAGGATATTTATATTGATGTATCGGTTGGAAAATATTATTGCACACATAATTTGGAGTATTTGTATTAATTTGCACGAATTTATGCTTGGTTATGAGTTCCGAACTGATGAAAAAGTCAAAAAACTTATTTAAACCGTAGTTTGTAATGCACCCGAATTATGTCCTGCACGAAAATAGCGTCGTAGAACGTTCATATCGAAATATTAATCGGAGCTCTTAAAATAGACATAATTTAGAGTATTTATCTTAATTTGCACGAATTTATTCAAAGTTATGCGGCAAAAAATTATGAAAACCTCGAACGACTTGTTTAAACGTCTGTTTTTAATGCATTCCATTTATGTTTTATGCAAAACTAGTGTCATGTTAATGTATTAGTTAGAAAATCTTATAATAGATATAATTTGGATTATTTATATTAATTTGCACGAATTTATGCGTAGTTGTGTGGCAAAAAATTATTGAAAACGCAAACAACCTGTTTAAACAGCGGTTTTTAGTACATTTTATTTGAGTTTCGTGCAAAATTAGTATAGTAGAATGTTCATATTTGATTTATCAGTTAAAATTTTTTATAATAGACGTAACTATGAGTATTTATATGAATTGTCAAGAATTTATATGCAGTTATGAGTCCAAAAATGATGAAAAACCCAAACAACTTGCTTAAACAGCAGATTGTAATGCATCAAAATTAAGTTTGAAGAGAAATTAGCGCCGTAGAATATTCATATCAAAATGTTAATTGAAAAATCTCACAATAGACATAATTAGGGGTATTTATACTAATCTTCACGAATTTATTCGTAGTTTTGTGGCAAAAAATGATGAAAAAACTCAAACGGCTCGTTTAAAAAACAGTTTTTTTTTATGCGTTCTTATTAATTTGTGCAAAATTAGTGTGGTGGAATATTCATACCGACATATTAGCTGGCAAATCTTATAATAGAGATAATTATGAGTTCTTTTATGGATTTTCATGAAATTTATGTGTACTTATGAGGTCAGAAATGATGGAAATCTCAAAACAACATGATGAAACAGTAGTTTGTAATGCATCTGAACAAAGATTTATACAAAAATAGCATCTAAGAATGTTCATATGGAAATGCTAATTGAAAAATCATATAATAGACATAATGTGGAGTATTTCTATTAATTTTCATCAATTTATGCATAGTTACGTGGCCAAAAATCATGACAAACTCAAACAACTTGCTTAAACAGCAGTTTTTAGTGAATTCTAATTATGCTTTGTGTAAAATTAGTGTCGTAAACTGTTCATATCGAAATGTTAATTTCAAAATCAAACAATGGACATCATTATGATTATTTATGTAAGTTTTCATGAATTTATTTGCAGTTACGAGGCCAAAAATGATGATAAACTCAAACAATTTGTTTAAACAACAGTTTGTATTGCATGAAAATTAAGTTTCGTAAAATATTGGCGTGGGGGAATATCCGTATTGATGTATTGATTGGAAAATCTTATAATAGACATAATTGAGAACGTCTATATTTATTTGCACGAATTTATGTGTGGTTATGAGGCCAAAAATGATGAAAAACTCAAACAACTTGCTTAAACAGCAGGTTTTAATTCATTCTAATTATGTTCCGTGAAAATTTAGTGTCGTAGAATATTTATATTGATGTGTGGATTCAAATATATTATAGTAGACATAATTTGTAGTATCTATATTAATTTGAACGAATTTATGCGCAGGTATGAGGCAAAAAGTGACGAAAAACCCAAACAACTTGTTTAAACAGCAGTTTGTAATGCATCCAAATTATGTTTTTTGAAAAATTGGTGTCGTAGAATATATAAAATGATTTATTAATTAGAAAATCTTATTATACACATAACGATGAGTATTTGTATTAATTTTCACAAACTTATGCGAAGCTATGTGGCCGGAAATTATGAAAAGCTCAAATAACTTGTTTAGAAAGCTGTTTTCAGTGAATTCTAATTATGTTTTGTGCGAATTTAGTGTCGGAGGATATTTATATTGATGTATCGGTTGGAAAATATTATTGCACACATAATTTGGAGTATTTGTATTAATTTGCACGAATTTATGCTTGGTTATGAGTTCCGAACTGATGAAAAAGTCAAAAAACTTATTTAAACCGTAGTTTGTAATGCACCCGAATTATGTCCTGCACGAAAATAGCGTCGTAGAACGTTCATATCGAAATATTAATCGGAGCTCTTAAAATAGACATAATTTAGAGTATTTATATTAATTTGCACGAATTTATTCAAAGTTATGCGGCAAAAAATTATGAAAACCTCGAACGACTTGTTTAAACGTCTGTTTTTAATGCATTCCATTTATGTTTTATGCAAAACTAGTGTCATGCTAATGTATTAGTTAGAAAATCTTATAATAGATATAATTTGGATTATTTATATTAATTTGCACGAATTTATGCGTAGTTGTGTGGCAAAAAATTATTGAAAACGCAAACAACCTGTTTAAACAGCGATTTTTAGTACATTTTATTTGAGTTTCGTGCAAAATTAGTATAGTAGAATGTTCATATTTGATTTATCAGTTAAAATTTTTTATAATAGACGTAACTATGAGTATTTATATGAATTGTCAAGAATTTATATGCAGTTATGAGTCCAAAAATGATGAAAAACCCAAACAACTTGATTAAACAGCAGATTGTAATGCATCAAAATTAAGTTTGAAGAGAAATTAGCGCCGTAGAATATTCATATCAAAATGTTAATTGAAAAATCTCACAATAGACATAATTAGGGGTATTTATACTAATTTTCACGAATTTATTCGTAGTTTTGTGGCAAAAAATGATGAAAAAACTCAAACGGCTCGTTTAAAAAACAGTTTTTTTTTTATGCGTTCTTATTAATTTGTGCAAAATTAGTGTGGTGGAATATTCATACCGACATATTAGCTGGCAAATCTTATAATAGAGATAATTATGAGTCTTTTATGGATTTTCATGAATTTATGTGTACTTATGAGGTCAGAAATGATGGAAATCTCAAAACAACATGATGAAACAGTAGTTTATAACGCATCTGAACAAAGTTTTATACAAAAATAGCATCTAAGAATGTTCATACGGAAATGCTAATTGAAAAATCATATAATAGACATAATGTGGAGTATTTATATTAATTTTTATCAATTTATGCATAGTTACGTGGCCAAAAATTATGATAAACTCAAACAACTTGCTTAAACAGTAGTTTTTAGTGAATTTTAATTATGCTTTGTGTAAAATTAGTGTCGTAAACTGTTCATATCGAAATGTTAATTTCAAAATCAAACAATGGACATCATTATGATTATTTATATAAGTTTTCATGAATTTATGTCCAGTTATGAGGCCAAAAATGATGAAATTTCAAACAATTTGTTTAAACAACAGTTTGTATTGCGTGAAAATTAAGTTTCGTCAAATATTAGTTTTCACGAACTTATGCGTAGCTATGTGGCCGGAAATTATGAAAAGCTCAAATAACTTGTTTAGAAAGTTGTTTTCATGGAATTCTAATTATCTTTTATGCGAATTTAGTATCGGAGGATATTTATATTGATGTATCAGTTGAAAAATATTATTGCACACATAATTTGGAGTATTTATATTAATTTTCATGAATTTATGCCTGGTTATGAGTTCCGAACTGATGAAAAAGTCAAAAAACTTATTTATATCGTAGTTTGTAATGCACCCGAATTATGTTTTACAAAAATAGTGTAGTAGAACGTTCATATCGAAATCTTATTTGGAACTCTTAAAATAGACATAATTTAGTATATATATTAATTTGCATGAATTTATTTAATGTTATGCGGAAAAAAATTATGAAAACCTCGAACAAGTTTTTTAAACGGCAGTTTCTATTGCATTCTAATTATGTTTTATGCAAAACTAGTGTCGTACAATTTTCATATTAATGTATTAGTTAGAAAATTTTATAATAGATATAATTTAGAGTATTTATATTAATTTGCACAAATTTATGCGTAGTTGTGTGGCAAAAAATTATTGAAAACACAAACAACCTATTTAAACAACAGTTTTTAGTATTTTTATTTGAGTTTTGTGCAAAAATAAAACTTGTTTATATGTAGTTATGAGATCATAATAAAACTTGTTTATATGTAGCTATGAGTATTTATATTAATTGTCAAGATTTTATATGTAGTTATGTGACCAAAAATGATGAAAAAGTCAAACAACTTGTTTAAACAACAACTTGTAATGCATCAAAATTAAGTTTGATGATAAATTAGTATCGTAGAATATTCATATCAAAATATTAATTGAAAAATCTTATAATAGACATAAGTAGAGATATTTATACTAATTTTTATGAATTCATGCGTAGTTATGTGATAAAAAAATGATGAAAAACTCAAGCAACCCGTTTAAACAACAGTTTTTAACGCGTTCCAATTAATTTGTGCAAAATTAGTGTCCTAAAAAAATCTTATAATAGATTTTCATTAATTTATGTGTACTTATAAGGTCAGAAATAATAAAAATCTCAAAACAACATGTGGAAACAATAATTTGTAATGCATATGAATAAAATTTTACGCAAAAATAGCATCTAAAAATGTTCATATCGAAATACTAATTGAAAAACTTTATATTAGACATAATGTGAATTATTTATATTAATTTTCATCAATTATGCATAGTTACGTAATAAAAAATTATGATAAACTCAGACAACTTGCTTAAACAATACTTTTTAATGAATTTTAATTATGCTTTGTGCTGCAGCTTACAAACAACAAAAAAAAGGAGAAATATTGTCATGGACGTTCAAAAAAAATATAAATAAAAGAACCTCACTTTGCACTTCTGTTGACTAATCTCTCTATCTCACTTTGGACGTTCAAAAAAAATATAAATATGAATTTTAATTAGCATGTGATGTGAATATGTTTTCCCCGTCTTCTGCATAGTTCAGAAAAATGCCTCAGACCTTTGAAAAGATACAGTGGAGGGTATACAATTTTGCACATCTCTGTAATATGAACATGGATCTATGATATATACCAGATTAGAATTTTAGCATTTTACAAGACTGTAACAGTCATTGATGGCTTTACTAATCAAAGAAAAATAGAGATAATGGAAGAGGGGGGGGGGGGTGAGATAGAGAGATTAGTCAACAGAAGTGCAAAGTGAGGTTCAAGAGATTGGATGAATGTTGGAGAAGCCATTAAATTCCAGTCATAATTCACATTCAATCCTCCAAGCACTTTAGGTTGTTTAATTTTTGGCAGTTTGGACTTAATTTGAAATATCTGCCTCAGCAAATTTTACATGATTCAAAGGAAAATTTGTAAATTATTTTAGGAGGATAGGAATTTAAAATCGGACAGAAAAGAATTTTGCAAAAACAGGTGATGAATGAAACTACCATCCAACTACTCTATATGAACATATCATCTAAAAGAAGAAGTTCCTTTATCACCATCACAATTCAGACTGTAAAGAACTAAGAATACAAAATACCATATATCAGGATGAAATATATAAAGCTGTGTAGACTCGCAACATTGAGAGACCATAAAAAGCTTCAGGTCATGGTTATTGGAGGATGTTTGCTATGAGTAATATAGAGATGGCATGCCATTAATTCAATGCAACCCTTACCCAATCACAAGAACTAATAGCACAACACTTGGGTTCAGGTCTCCCAACAGTACACGACACCATAAACAAATGCGAGAAGCGTAGACCAGGAGAGCAGAGAACGTTTACCAAATCTCAGTATCAACATAATGTATCAGAATGCCTATGACAGGTGGAGCCCACCTTCCTGCCTTGTCGTTGCCTATATATTTTGGTTGCTTCCTTTTTGTCTTTTGTTCAATTTGTTTTTTTCATTTGGTTTCTTTTTTAATTTTATTGATAAATTATTTATTAGAGACCTAATGTTGGGTCAATTGTTCCCAGCTGCATAGCGGGACACCGAAATGCTGAATGGCAGTCATTTTTCCTCTCCATTCCAGGAATCCCATCCAAGAAACCAACAATTATTTGGAAGAAATAATATAACTCAATGCTTTATTTATTTGAACTGACAAATCAAGTAGCTTACATTTTGATGAATTGAAGACCCAAAATAGAAGCACTCAACTGATGAACTAAAACAAAATCACAGGATTTTGTATGACAGTACAGTGTAGAATTTCATATATTTCTTGAGTTTGATCACTCAAACTTTTTTTGTCATCATATAATTAACTTTTATATAAGAATTCTAATACATGTACAGTGTACTTAAAAACTAACAAAATGATCAACTTTTCTAATACCTTATTTACATTGCAAAATACCAGTAAACTGAATTACTGAAATGTTATAATAGACAAAAAAAAGTGATATTCATTGCCCAAGGACATTATGAAAATAGATATTGCTTTTGGGCCAAGACTGAATAAGTTCACATATATGTTAGGCCATTTAATACTGGTTTGAAAATATATGGATGTACTAACAAGATAGAAATAATGAGATACCGGGAACGAACTAAGGGAAATCCAGAGCACAATTAATATTACTTCAATACTAGTACTTCCTGATTGCATGAGCCAACTGACAAGATAAATTTACTATGCACACTGGAGAAATCCTACATAGGCAGCTTCTACGCAAGTCTCAGCCAATAACCATGAGCTTTATGAATAGGAATGTGATACTTCATTCATAATACTTATTTCCTATTAAAATTAACACAGAGTTTGTATCCACTCAAAGAAACCTGTATGATATATCACTTCAAATGTAAAAAAGAAAAAAAATCTAGAGTAAAATGTGGTTGCTGCAAAAAAAAAGAAAAAAAAAATAAGAACCGAATTATTTGCCACTTATTCACAGATCAACACTTTTAATAATAAGCCTCAAAATTCCGTATGACATTGATCGACATTTCAGATTAGCTCTATAGCTGAATATACTATAAACAATAGAAGAATCTAAAGAGTGCTTGTAAGTCACAAGTCCTAAACATATGTGAGCTACATGTAAAAGTGCAGTATTGTGAAAATGACAACTAGCACTGTGTTTAAGAATCTTCACGAACATTCTGAAAGAGGTGGAACTGAGCATTGTGAAGAAGGGAACGAGCTGCCTCATTTGCTGAATCATGTGCACGTAATTCCTTCATCTCTTTCTCCCATTTCTCTACCTGCTCTCTATGTATTCTATTATTTGTTTTTGAAACCATCAATTAATTACAACTTGAATTGCTTTACATGTATAATTACTAATAATCACTGCAACCTATTAATTTAGATAATTTTAGCAACTACTTTGTCAGTCTATATATTGTTATTATATCTTGGAACATACTGTGTACAGCACAGAGTCCTCCTGTATAGAGTACTAAATTTCTGGTGCATAGGTCATTAGAGGTTTTCTTTTAACGACTAAATATATTTGGAGTCTACACATTTATTGCCCCACACCTTTCAAAAAGGATCTGAGATAAGAAGGAACAGCACTAACGAGATCAGATGTTCTTCAAACTCATTGCTGAGATCCTTGAAAAGAGCCTTCCCTGCTTCTAGAATTTCAGACACCTACATGATGCAATTCTTACATCATAACAGGGAAGCTTTAAAGGAAGAATTGCACCTAAACAAAGTTTTCTCTGAAGATTTCAAAGATTATTAAGCAAGAATGGGCATTGAGTCTGTAAAACGAGGAGCATAAGATATAAGCTAAATTCAGCTCAGAGCTCAATACATCTGTGTGAGAATCTTTTTTTTTTAATTATTCAAATGGTAAAGATATGAACCAAATGACAAATCCAATATACATTTACACTCTTGTTTCCAATTGTACCAGAATAAGGTCAAACAGCCTAATGATCTTATTATTTATTATTCCAGATGAAACTGCAAAACGGAAGTTCCAGATCTGAAAGATAGGTAGATATGCAGATAGAAGTACCTGTTGAGTGAAGGAATCGATTTTGTCAAGGATTCGCTGGATCTGGAGCTCAATCTCCTCAGATGCAACTACCACCTCCAGGCAGTCTTCGCCTTCCTCTTCTCCTTCTCCTTCCCCTTCCCCATGGATATTTTCATTTTGATCCTGCTATTGCACATTATCATTTGTTTAGCAAGGAGAGATGCATAATGATCTGATCATTTTTGTTACCGTTATTTTGAAAAAAAATTAGGTAGAGAAGTTTACCGATAATTTGATCCTCTTATGCATCCCCTCCATTCCTTGCTCTGAAAATAAGACAGAAGCTGATTCAAATCTAATGTCAAACAAATTGGGGACGAAACGGAAATGTAGAACGTCAGATCTTTTCCAGGAGGAGATGAAAAATGAAAATAGAAGAATAGATGAGTTTCAAAGGAAGTGTGCCTTGCCTTTTGAAAAGAACGTCAGATCTTTCTCTCTCTCTCTCTTTCTCTCTTCACAGCGTCTGCCAAGAAAATCTCCCTCGCAAGTCGCAAGCAAAGAGTAGAACTGAAAGTTCGAAAATAAGGAGCGGGAAATATAATATATAGAACGAAGATCGGCGCTGATGTTGTTTTTTTTCGGGAATTCGGAAGTAAGGGACTTATCCAGTGTCACAGGTTAGGACTTGGACTCGTGGAGTTAGGTTAAGTTAATTTGGACGGTTATGAAAAATCTAAATATGTATTTTTAATAGAGTGGGATTCATTGATGATGGGTTATTTTGATAACCTTAACAATGAACCTCTAAATAAATATAAAATAAATTTTAAAAATGAAAAAAAAATTATAAATGTGTTTTTCTACCTTCAGATTGATGATCATTTAAATTTTATACAATTTCATTATCATTTTATAATCCATCAAGGACTGTTAAATTAAAATCATTATAAGTTATATGATAATTTGATGATCTTTGATGGACTATCAAATAATAATGAAATTGCATGAAATTTAAATGACCATCAATTTAAAGGTAGAAGAACGCATCTATAAAAAAAATCATTTTTAAATTTTTTTTTGTATTTATTTAGACGTACATTGTTAAGATTGTCAAAATAAACCATTATCAACTGACCCTTTATCTTTTTAATATATGAAAGAGATTATTAATTTTAAATCATACCGTTAAAATCTAATCTAACAGTTCAAAAATAAAAATCCGTACCTATGGAATTTTTCAGTTCTGCAGGTGATGTGGATTTGAGTTAGAATAGGCAGTTCGAGCGAGAGGTCACGCAAACGCATGCGGCATGCTGCTCTTCTGAAGTACCACATACATAGAGATCGTAGTAACAAGATTCGTGAATAATTCGTTTTTCACCCATAGTCAGATGTTTCACGAATAATTCATCAGTTTAATATACATTGTGTTTTTTTGGCCAAAAATTAAATTATTCGGCAAAAAAATATATTATATATTATTTTATATGAAATTTTATAGTTTTTAATATATTTTTAATATTTTATTTATATTATATGAAATAAACTATTCCCGAATTATACCCATATTATATCCAAACATTAAATTTTTAATCTCGCCGAATGTTTCCCGAATCACGAACTTGTTACTATGGTAGGGATTGTATAACAATGATAATTAAGATTCATGGGTGTCAGGTGAAGAACTGACAACAACGCGAATCAATGAAGAAGAAAGAGCCAAGCAAAAGATTAAATTTAAAGTTCGGGCAATCGGTTAGGCCCCAACGGTCACTATTGACAACGAAGAGAGAAAAGGTTTGGCTGACCGTAATTTAAATCTGCCTGACTGAACTATACCTCACTCTTCTGAGCCATCGCAATGATATCCAGCTGACGTGGCATCACCAGAGGCAATTGAATAGGATTAGAGTTAAAATTTAATCTTTAATTTATCAAATTGATCGCCTATATAAAGGTTTTCATTGTACCGAACAGATTATGAGAAAAAAATACAAATTGAGTTCCAATTTTAGAATTAGATCTTAGTTAATTTCCGCTATAAGCGTATCTGATTTCTGTAATTGCCAGATTATCCAAATTGGTTCTTGTTAATTCTTGCCATTGCAATCTCAATTGTAATTGAGATTGTTACATGTGGTATCAGAGACTGAAGATCTGATCTGGGTTTTTGAGTTTTGTTGCAAGAATTATCAAGCATGGTTGTTTCAATACGCAGCATTGTTCCTCCACCATCTGATGATCCACCTCCATCACCACCTCCTCTAGAACAACAAATGGCTTCTCTAACTACAGAAGTTTGTGAAATGAATATTCAATTGAATCAACATATTCTAGCTCAAGAATCTCAAACACACCAGATGCTTGAACGTTTCCTAGCTGATTTCCATAACCGAACAAACATGCCGCCATCCAATTTTCCTCCTTCTCAACCATTTTCTCCATCAGCTCAATTCCCATCATTTTCCTTTCATAACAAGTCTTAACAACCACCTTCTTCTCGCCGCCATCATCATGCTCACCGACAACATGACCATCAAGGATTTCATCATCATCATTATGACTATGATTTTCATTACCACCATGACAAGGCTCTATTTCATGATAGCTCCAGATCGGAGGAGGGTTGGCATACTCATGACCCTAGTACCAAATGGCATCCACCACGTGCTGAGTTGCCAAAATTCAATGGTTCAAATGTAATGGATTGGCTTGAGGACTATGAGTTCTTCTTTGAAGTCACTCACACTCCTGACCATCGCAAGGTTCAAACGGCTATCTCCTATTTCATTGGCGAAGCACATGAATGGTATCAGTATTATAAACTATCCAATTTTGATCCTTATTGGCCCGACTTTAAAGAAAAAATCTTGGATAAGTTTGTTCAAGATTCCTTAAATCCTATCGATGAATTCAAAAAAATACAACAAATTGGTAAAGTTGATGAATTTATTCAGCAATATGAAAGATTGGGAGCTAGAGTTTCTGCTAATCAATATTCTGATGAGGAGTATTATCTTCTTGGCTTTCTTAGTGGGTTAAAAGATGAAATTTCAGATGTTGTGTTACTGTATAATCCCACCTCACTTAAACAAGCTTACAAGCTAGCTCGGCATGTAGAACGTTCCCTTGATAGCCATAACAAAATGCTTAAGCCTCTTGTGAGACATTACCCTCAGCAGTCTTTTTTTTCTAAAAAATTTAAACCTAAAGAAGACAAATCAACTTCTATTTCATTTGACTCACCTAACACCAATGATCACTCTTCCACCAAGACTTTAACATTAGATCAAAAGAGGGCTCTAGGTTTATGTTTCAGGTGTGGGGATAAGTTTACCCCTGGACACAAATGCAAGCATAGAGGTCTTCACCTCATGGAAGGAGAAGAGTTCAGTGATTCAAATGATCTTACTTCAGTGGATGATCTTGCTCCACCAGCCTCCAAATTCAGTGAAGAAAATTCTGCCTTAATTATAATGTGCACTTCTAATAGTTCTTCTAAACATAATACATTCAAATTTAAGGGACAAATTGACCATATTGCTATTATTGCTTTGGTGGATAGTGGGAGTACTCATTCCTTTACCAATCCTGACATTGTTCATAATTTATCGATTCCCACTTTCCTTTCTCCACCACTTATGGTTACTACTGCCAGTGGGTCCCATCTCTCCACTACTACTATTTGTACTGCACTCACTTTTCAGCTGCAAGATATTTTCTTTACTGGAGACTTTCAAGTATTACATGTAGCTAGTATTGATCTCATCTTAGGCATGGACTGGTTACATGCTCACAGTCTAATAGAAATGAATTGTCATACTAGTAGCCTTTCATTGTATCTCAAGGGTAAAAAGGTAACTTTACAATTTCAACCAGTTATAACTGAGTTCTTAATGTGTGAGTACGATGTGATTCTAACCAAACAATACCAACAAGGCAACCAAGTTTTTGTTGCTCACTTATTTTATCTTGACATTCCTTTTGCTCCTACTGTTACCAGTATTGATCCGAGAGTCCAGCAAGCCCTTAACTCCTTTTCTGACATTTTTGCTGAACCCTCCTCACTTCCACCCCAAAGGACTTATGATCATTCTATTACCCTTATACCCAATAGTAAACCAATTAATTTAAGACCTTAGGTTTTCTCATTTTCAGAAGCTTGAACTAGGAAAAATACTTGCCGAATTACAAAGGAATGGGTTCATTTGCTTCTCATGTGCTCTTTGTTAAGAAAAAAGATGAATCATGAAGAATGTGTATAGATTATAGGAATCTTAATGACATTTCTATTAAGAATAAGTTTTTAATTTCAATTATTGATGATTTATTGGATGAATTAAAACATGCTTCCTATTTTTCCAAAATTGATTTGAAATTTGGCTATCACCAAATTCGAATGAGTTCTTCTTCTATACCTCTTACTGCCTTTAGAACTCACGAGGGACTTTATGAATTTAAAGTGATGTCTTTTGGTTTAACTAATGCACCAATAACTTTCCAATCTCTCATGAATTCAATATTTAAACCTTTTCTTAGAAAGTTTTTTTTTGTTTTTTTTGTATGACATTCTTATTTATAGTGTTAACTTCTATACTCATATTGATCATTTGATTTTGACCTTCCAAGTTCTACAATAACACCACTTACATGCTAAGCTTTTTAAATGTGCCTTTGCTGTTAAGGAAATTGAATATTTGGGTCACATCATAAGTAATCAAGGAGTTGTCACCGACCTAAAGAAAATAGAAGCTATGTTGAATTGGTCATTTCTAAAAACTGTCAAACAATTGAGAGGCTTTCTCGGCTTAACGGGCTATTATCGTAAACCACTAACTGATTTACTTAGGAAAGATTCCTTCAAATGGTCCACTACTGCTCAACTGGCATTTAATACATTGAAACAAGCTATGTCCCAGGCTCCGGTTTTAACACTTCTTAATTTTTCAAAGCCCTTTATAGTGGAGACTGACGCTTCTCAATTTGGCATCGGTGCTGTTCTTATGGAGGACAAACAACCACTTGCATTTCTTAGTCAAAAATTAGGTCCTAAGAACCAAGACCTCTCAACATACGAAAAGGAATTATTAGCACTGATTACTTCAGTCATAAAATGGCGCCATTATCTGATTGGTTCACCATTTGTTATTAAAACAGATCAAATCAACCTTAAAAATTTATTAGAACAAAGAATAAATACTGCTATGCAACACCGTGGGCTCAGTAAGTTACTTGGCTTAGATTACACTATTGTGTATAAAAAAGGGATTGATAACAAAGCTGTCGATGCCTTATATCGTATTGAAGTACAATCTTGTCCTTTACCTTTTTCCCATGGGTCCTTGTGTGCAGTATCTGAAATTATTCCTCAATGGGTACAAAATATTTCTCAAAGTTACTCTAATGATACTTGGATTTCCTCTCTTTTCTCTACATTGCAGCTTATTCCTACGTTAAAACCTCATCTAACATTACATCAAGGCCTTTTTAGATGGAAAGGAAGCTTTGTGTGGGATCTAATGGTAATTGGCGCCAACAAATGCTTCAACTCACTCATGATTCTTCCAGTGGAGGCCATTCTGGCATTGCTACTACTTATCACAAATTAAAATAATATTTTTACTGGCCCAAAATGAAAGATGATTTTATTAAATTTGTTCAAACCTGCCCCAATTGTCAAATGAACAAGAATGAACATATCCATACTCCAGGGCTGCTTCAACCTTTACCAATTTCTGAAGAAGTTTGGTGTAATGTAGGCATTGATTTTATAACAGATTTACCTACATTTTACAGATAAAAGGTAATAAAACTCGGCCGCTGGTAAGGATGTGATTATGGTTGTTGTGGATAGATTGACTAAGTATGCACACTTCATTGTCTTGTCTCACCCTTATACAGCTGTTACTGTTGCACAAGCCTTCTTTCACAATGTTTATCAATTCCATGGATTACCTACCTCCATTGTCTCTGACAGGACCCAGTTTTCACTTGTCGCTTTTGGAAGGAGCGCATGCACTTGCTGGGTATCACCCTCAGACGGACGGTCAAACCGAGCGTGTAAACCAATCTGTGGAACACTACCTACGCAGTATGCCATTAGCTCAACCTAAGGCCTGGATTAAATGGCTTCCTCTTGTCCAGTATTGGTACAATTCGAATTTCCACTCCTTACTACAGACAACTCTGTTTCAGGCCCTCTATGGCTATCCTCCGCCATCGCCATCTCTGGGCCACCCACCTCGAAGTCAAATTGACGCCGTAGATACACTGCTTCGTGATCGTCATACTGCTCTCACTCAATTAAAGTCCAATTTGGTCCAAGCACAAGAACGTGTGAAGAAGTATGCCGACCAGAACCGCACCGAACGTTCCTTCTCCGTTGACGATTGGATCTACCTCAAACTTCAACCATATCGCCAAATTTCCATTGCTGGCAAGAACAATCAAAAACTAAGTCCTCGCTTTTACGGACCATTTGAGATTGAGGAGCGCGTGGGTTGTGCTGCATATCATTTCCGTCTACCAGCTGGGTCAGCAATTCATCCGGTACTTCACGTATCTCAATTGAAGAAACACCTCAATCGTGGCAATAATGTATCTCCAATATTATCAATTGCAAGTTCCACTGGTCAATTGAAGATTTACCCTCTTCAAATTCTGGACCGACGATCGATCAAGCGCGATAATTTTGCGATTTCTCAGCTTCTAATTCGTTGGGTGAACCTTCCTCCAGAAGACTCCTCATGGGAGGATTACGATGTTATTGCTCTGCACTATCCTTAATTTATTCTTGAGGACAAGAATTCCTTTAAGGGCGGGGGAATGTCAGGTGAAGAACTGACAACAGCGCGAATCAATGAAGAAGAAAGAGCAAAGCAGAAGATTAAATTTAAAATTCAGGCAATCGGTCAGGCGCCAACGGTCACTATTGATAACGAAGAGAGAAGAGGTTTGACTGACCGTAATTTAAATCCGCCTGACCAAACTATCCCTCACTCTTCTGAGCCATCGCAACGATATCCAGCTGACGTGGCATCACCAGAGGCAATTGAATAGGATTAGAGTTAAATTGTAATCTTAAATTTATCAAATTGATCGCCTATATAAAGGCTTTCATTGTACCGAACAGATTATGAGAAAGAAAATACAAATTGAGTTCCAATTTTAGAATTAGATCTTAGTTAATTTCCGCTATAAGCGTATCTGACTTCTGTAATTGCCTGATTATCCAAATGATTCTTGTTAGTTCTTGCCGGTGCAATCTCAATTGTAATTGAGATTGTTACAACGGGGCAGAGAGTACCGCAGATGATGCGAATTCCACCCAAACTCCTACAGTCCTACTGGCACTTCTGTCCTCTGATCACTTCTCTTTGGGTTGGATCTCGGACTCGGTGTTTCAATCCCTTGGGCCCTGTTCTGGCATATGTACTACTATTTCATAAAGAACTCATAATCAAGATTTTGAACATACAATCTCGAAAGCAGGAAGGAATGCTAGTAAAAACGCAGAGTTCGTTTTTTTTTTCCTCTCTCATATGCTAATATATACATTCCAGTGATACAAGTACAAATTTCTGCACAGTTTCTCTCTTCTTCTAGCTCAATTTATAATCAATATCACAGTCACTGAGCAATTTGTTTTCGAACTAATTTTAGGAACAGATGCTCCAAAAAATTAACCAAAAAAAATGTGTATACACCATTGTAATAGCTCATTCTGAATTTCAGGCTTAATAATGTTTTTTATAATTTATTTCGCATAATAAGGTTAACTTATCAGATGTACACATTCTTTTCCTACAAAAAAATAAAAAAAACTCAACCATCCTATTCTCTTAACAAGTGAAAAACAAAAACAAATTAACAATAACATAGAGAAAGAAATAAATACAAAATATAAATAAATTTAGCCTTTTCTAGCACTATATCTATAATTCCATTAATGAATACAAATCCCAGGAACCCTCCAATGAAAATTTCCCCACCTTCTCTCGTCATAGGACTTAGCAGTGAAATTTCGCCAATCCTCAATAGCTCTTTTCAGATCATGGATCTTGTTCCCAAGCCCAACACAGCAGTTTGCATGGAGCGTGCAAATCTTGTTCAGATCCTTACTCAGCTGACAGAACCCACCACAGTACGCTGTGTCCAGAAACTGCAACCGCACTTTCATCTGTGACACCGCCTCAGCCTTGATAGCATTAAAAACCTCCTGCTCGTTGCGGCCCACGAACCTCTCGCGACCCGCTTGCCAGAATTTGTAAAATTCAATGGTCTTGTTGCATGACTTGGCGTAGAGGAAGCCGCCATTGGGGAAGTTGGCTACACTGTCTTGATCACCAAGGAACACATCACTCGAGATTGCAAGGTGGGCCGCCAGCGAGATGTGCCTGAATGGGTCCCGAAACCATAAGACATCCACATCCTGAAAGAGAGTAGATGATGAGCTGTCGACTTGTGGTACTATTTGTTTTGATTTTTTTAAGACCCATTTGATGCATTTTGACTACTCAAAATTATGCAAGTTTGTTTTTGAAAATGAGCAAAGGATGTTATTGAAAACTTACTGAGAAAATGAAGTTGAAACCGAGCTCAAGGATTGTGAGCTGGAACTTGTTGCGACCCCACATCATGTCCAGGTAGTCTTTGCTCATGAAGACCTTCTCATTGTTGTAATACACTCCCTCCGTTCTCAAAAAGTAGCAATGCGGGTGTAGAGATTTGCACCTGTATTTTCAAGCTTTTTTAACTCACATAACTATAGTGACTAGTACAATGTGAATCATAACACAAACAAATGCATTAATGCTGAACATGACCAATGCCCAAACTTAAGCAAAGTCGGTTTGGTCTTTCTCAAAGAATTCACCCATAAAGAAATCAAATGAAAAACAAATTGGAAAAAAGATAACACAAAATAATAAGCAAAAAGTAAACCAGGAAAGACATGACCTGGGTTTTACCTGTCATAGGCATTTTGATCCATTGTGACCATAACAAGATGATTCAACAGACGCTCAATGTTTTCTCCAGCATGAAAGCTTTCTAGAAACAGATCGAGTAGGGAGCCCGGCTTGGCAAATGCTTCATTTATTTGTGTTAGTATCACCGTGTTATCTTCATTGGCTGCTTTTCTCAGCACTTCTGCCAATTCCTTGTATGGATCGTTTGCCTAAAAGTTATGGTAAAGCTTTTGATCAAAAAAAAAAAGTTATGGCAAAGCCAAATATCAGAAAATGTAAAATTGAAGGTTCTTTTTTTATTTTCAAGCTTATTAGGGGCAATGGGTCCAAGATTCTTTTTAAGCAACTTAAATACAAGGATCTTTTAGTGGAAAAATTATTCTGATAGAGGAACAAAACAGACAGACTTAGCCACTAGGCATATTCCATGTGAAATTTGAATATTTATACATCTTTTCACAAGAGAAAAAGACCAGTGTTTTAGCAAAGTAGACCCTACCCTTGTCGGGAAGCATGTTTTCTACTACAATATGTTATCAGCTACATATATAATAAAGTGTGTCCCATGAAAATTGAGTCATCAGCTCTTTGCCACGCTGCTGACCAATGACCATTAATATACATAACAATATAACCTATGGAAAAGTTATTCCTATTAATTATTCAGGTATACATTTTTTTCCATAGCACCATATTATTTATTATCATTGAGGCTCGCTTTTTATCTGATAAAAAGTAGTACAGTTAATTGTGAGAAATAAAAAGAAAAGATATAATTACAGTTAATTGTTTTGGAGCAAACTCCAAAAAATTTCATACAGTTAAAGACCTAGTCAACATATACTCTCTAGAAACACAGTTTAACCTTTTGTACACAGCAAGAATCATGAGTATTTCACATCCTTGTTATTATTCTTTGCAGGGGCGGAGACAGGGGGGTGCTGGAGGGGACCCGACACCCCCCATAATTTATATCAATTAGTAAAACTTGTTAATTTTTGCTTGTATTAGTATGATATTTAGCTATTGGGCACCCCCTATAATTTTATTTTAAATATATAGACTATTCAATTAAATTCTCGGCACCCCTCAAATTTGAATCCCGGTTCCGCCCCTGATTCTTTGCATACTACTTAAGTTAACCTTTTCCAATTATTTTCTCTCATGCTAGAAAAGGAGCCTACCAGTTTAATACATTTGTCCTTTTTCTACTGAACATGAATTATTACTATTTTTATCATTTGGTTTTGCTTAAGCATCATTTCATAATCTACGAGGTCTCTCCACAATTCAATTTTAAACAAGAAAACCCTGAATTTCAATGTCCTATGATTGAAAGAGTTCAATTCTTTAAAAAGTTTCATTTGGTACCTGAAAGTTCCATGACATTAAAGGAGTCTCAGGGAGCTTCATTTTAAATAATTTCATTGGGACACCTTCAATTAGATGGGTCCTTTGATTACTGGTTCAACCAAAATATACCAGTACAAAAAGTATTTCGTTTGATTCCACAATAATCTTTTAATTGATTTTCAACTTAATACATACCAAAAACATGGGGAAAAAGAAAAACTCATTATTGTGTCTTAACTACCTGTCACATCTTTAACATAAATTATTCTTCAAACTAAAAGGAAATTATGCAATATCTCTAAAATAATGTCAGAATATAACATCACTCGATTCTAACAACCTGTCACATCTTAAACATAAATTTTGTGTTATTACCAAAAGTTGTTTAGTTTAACATAGTTATAAGCATTAACATCAAATGATAACTGAAGAGGAAAAGATAACACAAAACTACTCTTCATGGACGGTATGTAATTTGTTTTTTATTTAACGGGCTTCTGGTGAAATCATAATTCAAATTGGAAACGAAGAGTCGTTACTACAAGCCAAAAGAGTTCTGATAATTTCGCCAATAACCAAACAAGCAAAATGAAATAACAAATAAAATACATTTTTTCCCCAACGAGAGAGCAATTAGAAGCGGTCCAAATTAAAATAATAATAATAATAATAGTAATAAGTGTCGACAAAGTAATTTTAACGAAATTGAGGGTGCTACAAACAAAAAAAAAATCTCCAAAGTGATCCAGCCTTCATTCCCAAAACTAGATTTAAAACTTTCGCAACCTTAGGTTTGAACCAACTCAACCATTTTCAAAAAATCCATCCATTGGAAAAATCAACATCACAAATCCCAAATTCATCAAATCAAAAGATAAATAAAAGGATGAAGTTACTTTAAATCACCTCAGGAGCTGGTGATGTGATCAGGCTAGTAACATTAGCCTCTTGTCCAGTTGACACAGCCTCCTTTTCCTCCATTTGCGGCACCTCCTCTTTGATTTCTTGCGTGACCCCCTGATCACCCTTGTCCTGGTTACCACTCGTACCAGTCCAGTTAGCGGAAAGCTCTATTAGATTTGGGTTCGAGCTCCTACTCGAACCCGGGTTCGCGGAGATGTAGAGGAGGATACAAGCAGTGGCCATGGTTGCTCCTAGAATGAAGGAGATCAGGGGATGTAAGTGGAGTTGAAGAGAGGTGTTGCTCAGCTCATGGTACTGTACCTTCTTCATGATTCTCGAAAGAGAGAGAAATCAAAGTTCAAAAACCAAATGGGCAGAGAGAGAGGGAGGTGACATCAGAGAGCTGGTTATGGAGGTTGGTTTTATAAGCACTTAAGCAGGTGGGGAATGTGGGGTTTTTTCTCCTCTTTCTTTTGTTCCTACTCACAGATGGTGGTATGGAACCATACAGAGAGAGAGAAAAAGGGAAAGGAAGGTTGGCACAAAATATAAAGAAGGCTGTTCAATGTTTCAAACGTGTGTGGGCCCAATCAGGTCAAAAGCATTCGTTGTATAAATGTAAATTATATTTATGTTCTATACCAAAATAGATCTCCAAATCTATCTTCTAGTCTTAATATCTGCATTAATTAAGAACATGCTAATCCTCAGCACACTCTAACAAATTAATCCGCCTTGAACTTTATGACCGGAGCTTAAACCAACTTTCCCTTTTATAGTCTTATACCAAATAACAACCAAAACAATATCTCCGTCACCAATTTAAGAAGAAAAGGATTAATAAAAGTTATTTTTGTTTTCTTCATGCCTCCAATCAAATGAAATTCAAGGATATCTCACTCGCCAATTGAAGAGTCTGAGAATTTAAATGCTTGTATTGTATTGCTTCACTAGCTTATCATATTAGTTTTTGAAATTTTAACATATTTTAATTAAAAATAAAATAAAAATATTATGTTTGATCTATACATTTTTTCAAACATGCGTAAAATAATAACTATTATGTTTACATCATAATAATCGTTGTGTGTTTAAGCATTTATGATACGAATTATATAGAAAGATCAACACAAATATATTAAAATATTACTATTTTTATTAGTTTATTCGAGTTTTATATCATTTTTAGCCTATTTTGACATATAAAATTATCAAAATAAATAAAATTATTTTAAATATTACTTCTATTAATTTGTATTATAATCACTACGAGTTTAAGACTTAGATACGAGTTGTGCGCATACATGAATATAAATATATTAAAATAATATATCTTTCATTAGTCTATTCGAACTTTATATCATTTGTTGTATTATTTCAATTAATAAATTTATCAAAATAATAAAATTATTTTTAATAATATCTTCTATTGGTCTATATTATAATCACTATAAACTCTAAAATTTATGATATGAGTTGCACGCAAAGATAAATACAATTACATTAAAACAATATTTCTTATGTTAGTTTGTTCAAGTATTGTATCATTTGTTACATTATTTTTATAAAAAAAATCATCAAAATACATAAATTTATTTTGCGTGATATCTTCTATAAGTTTATATTATAATTATTGCGAACTCAATACTTTGTAATAAGAGTTGGGCACAAAGACATTTTTATTAATTTATTCAAGTTTTGCATCGTTTGTTATCCCATTTTATTAGATAAAATCACTAAAATATAAAAAAAATATTTTTAATTTTATATTATAATTGGTGTATGTTTGTCCTTTAAGATATGGATTGCGCTGAAAGATTAATATAAATATATTAAAATAATATTTTTTTTCTTTTAATTTATTCGAATTTTATAACCTTAGTAATCTCATTTCAATGTTATTTTGATAATTTTATGTGCTAAAATGACGCTACAAATGATAAAAAATTAACAAAAGAAATATTATTATAACGTATTTATATTAATATTTCAGCACAATGTATGTCATAAAGACTCGAACACACAATAATTTTGATATAAATCAATAGAAGGCGACATTTGAAATAAATTTGTGTATTTTGATAAATTTATGTGTTAAAATGAGACTATGAATGATATAAAATTTGAATAATCTAACAGAATGACTATTGTTTTTAATATATTTTTGTTAATCTTTTTACATAATTTGTGTCATAAAAGTACAAGCATTCAACAAAAATAGAAGGCAACATTCAAAAATAATTTTATTTTTTAGTAATTTTATATGTTAAAATGAGGCTGCACATGATAGAAAACTCGAATAATCTCATAGAAGTATTATTTTAATTTATTTTTATTAATATATGCATGATTTATGTCATAAAAGCTCGAGCTCGCAATGACTAAGATATAAACCAATGGAAGATAAAATTTGAAATGATGCTGTCTATTGTGGTGATTTTAAGTGTTAAAATGAGACTACAAATGATACATAATTTGAATAAACTAACAGAAAAAAATATTTTAATATATTTATATTAATCTAGGTACTTAGCTCCTAGTCTTTTGTCCCTGAAAAGACCATCAGCTCACACGACGACACATTTAAGACTAAAAGGTCGGACCTATGCCCGCTCTGCTAAGGCACCTACTATTAGTTTTTAACATAATTCATGTCACAAATACTTGAGCACACTGCAACTATAATATGAACTAATAGAAGATAAAATTAAAAATAATTATGTGCATCATGTGTTAAAATGAGTCTACAAATGATATGCAACTCGATTAATCTAACAGAATAAATATTATTTTAATATATTTTTATTAATCTTTCATCACATTTCATGTCAGAAAAGCTCAAATAAGCAACGATTATAATATAAACCAATAGAATATAATATTAAAAATAAATTTATGTATTTTGATAATTTTATGTGTTACAATGAGCATATAAATAATATAAAACCCGAATATACTAGGAGAACAAATAGAGTTTAGTGCATTTGTGTTGTGTCATAAAGGGTCGACAACACAACAATTATGATAAAAAATAATAAAATATGATATTCAAAATAATTTTGTATATTATGACGATTTTGTGAGTTAGAATGAGATTGCAAGTGATACAAAACTCGAGTAAACTAACGGAAGAAATATTATTTTAATGTATTTCTGTTAATATTTCTGCACAATTTATGTCATAAAGATTTGAGTATACAATGATTATGATATAAAGTAATAGAAAATAATAATAGAAATAACTTCATTTATTTAGGTGACTTTATGTGTTAAAATGAGCTTTTAAATAATATAAAATTTAAATAAACTAATAGAAAAATATTATCTTAATACATTTGTATTAATCTTTCTGTATAATTTATGTAATAAAGACTTGAGCAGAAACGATTGTGATATAAATTAATAGAACATAACATTAGAAATAAGCTTAATTTTGTGTATACCCTCTCTTCCTCAGTTTCTTATTTCTCCCTCTGCTCTTGGTTTTTTTATGTATACCCTTCAACTCTTCTAAATAATTTCTTATTTCACCATCAAATTAATCTTACATAATTAACTTGTTAAATCTTCATAATTAATAAGATAATCATCGAAATTACCTTAATTTATCCAAAATAGAAGTTGATATAGTAACTGATTACTAATTTATTTATTTTCAAAATTAATTAATTCTAATTAATATAGTAAACCAGTTTTGTCATTCTAATCATTATCATAAATAGGTTTATCATTCTAATCGCTATAGTAAACCAGTAAATTATTGTATTGATACTGTAGCGATTAGAATTAATTATGAAAAATTTACCCGTAAATCAGTTACTGTAGCAATAAACCATTAAATGAGTTTACTGTAGCGGTATACCAGTACTATAGCAATTTCTATTTTTGGAGAATTAAGATAAAGGACACTTTTGTCATTTTTATTTTTATTTAGAATTAATTATGGAGTTTTAATAAGATAATCATAGTTATTTAGATATGGTTGACTATGATTATTTTATTAAAACTATGTAATTATGAAGTTTTCAGCAAGTTAATTATGCAAGGTTAATTTGATGGGCACATAAGAAATCATTTAGAAGAATTGAATGATATACACAAAATAAGCAAGAGTAGAGAGGGAAATAAGAAATTGAGGAAGAGTTGAAGGATATATACAAAAATTAAGAAATAACTTCGTGTATTTAGATAACATATGTGTTAAAATGAGTCTACAAATAATGAAAACTCGAATAATTTAACAGAAGCAAGATTATTTTAATTCATGTTTGTTAATCATTGTGCATAATTCATGTAATAAAATCGTAAGCACACAATGATTTTGATAAACCAATAGAAGACAGAAAATTGATATAACGTCGTGTATTGAAGATTTTATATGTTAAAATGCGTCTATAAATGATATAAAACACGAATAAAGTGATTAAAGATGTATTATTTTAGTACATTTGGGTTAATCTTCTTGTATAACTTATGTCATAAAGGCTCGAGCACACAATGTTTATGATATAAACCAATTGAAGATAATAATTGAAATAAATTTATTTATTTTGGTCATTTATGTGTTAAAATGAGGTTATAAATAATATAAACTTGATAAATTGTCAGAAGAATTATGGTTCAAATGCATTTGTATTGATCATCCTACACAATTCATGTAAAAAAAGGATCGAGCACAAAACGATTATTATATAAACCAATAGGAGACAACGATCAAAGTAATTGTGTGTATTATTGTGGATTTTATCTATTAAATTAAGGTTACAAATGATCTACATAACAAGTATTATTTTAATATATTTTTATTAATCTTTGTAGATAATTTGTGTCATAAAAATTTAAGTACGTAATGATTATGACATAAACCAATAGATAAAGGCTTGAGCACGCAACTATTATGATATAAGCCAATAGAAGATAATGTTAGAAATAAATTTATATATTCCGGTGATTTTATGTATTGAAATAAGACTGCAAATAACATAAAACTCAAATAAACTAACAGAAGAAATATTTTTTTAATGCATTTCAATTATTTTCATGCATAATTCGCTTCATAAAGACTCAAGAACACAACAATTATGTTATAAACCAATCATCAAAATAACTTTGTGTGTTTTTTGTGATATTGTGTGTTAAAATGAGTCCATAAATAATATAAAACTTGGATAATTTAACATAAAAGCTCGAATACACAACGATTATGATATACACACATAGAAAATTTTTTAAATAATATTGTGTATTTTAGAGATTTTATGTGTTAAAATGAGATTACAAATGATACACGACTAGAATAAACAGACAAAATGAGTATCATTTTAATGCATCCGAGTCAATCTTCCTGCACAATTCATATCATAAAGGCTCAAACACGATTATGATATAAACCAATAGGATAGACATTATAAATAATGTTGCGAATCTATAAACTAATAGAAGAAGTAATGTTATAGTGCAAAAGTGTTAGTCTCTCATCATAATTTATGCCATAAACACTCGAGAATATAATAATTATGATATAAATTAATAGAAGATAACATTTGAAATAACTTTATATATTTTGATGATATTATGTGTTAAAATGAGGCAATAAACAATATAAAATTCAAATAAACTAACAGAAGAAGTATTATTTTAGTATATTTGTAGTAATCTTACAACAAAATTTATGTCACAAAGGCTTGAGCCTGCGATGATTATGATATAAACCAATATAAGATAATATTAAAAATAACATTATTAATTTGTATGAGTTTATATGTTAAAATGAGGCTACAAGTCATACAAATTCGAATAAATTAAGATAAGAAGTATCATTTTAATGCATTTATATTAATCTTACTATAGAATTTATGTCATAAAGGTTCGAGTATGGAATAATTATGATATAAATTAATAGAATACGATATTTAAATTAACTTTATGTATTTTATTAATTTAATGTGTTATAATGAGGCTATGAATTATACAAAACTCGAATAGTCTAACATAAGAAGTATTATTTTGGTGCACTTACGCTAATCTTTCAGCATAATTAGTGTTAAATGGCTTGAGCACACCACAAATATTATATAAACCAATAGTATTCAGAATAATTTTGCATATTTTTATGATTTTATGAATTAAAATGAGACAATAAGTGTTGAAAAACTCGAATAAACTAATAAAAAAAGTATATTTTATTACATTTGAGTTAATCTTCTTAGACAATTCAAATCATAAAGGCTCGAGCATGCAATTATTAAGTCATAAACCAATAAAAGACAATACTAGAAATAATTTTGTTTATTTTGATAATTTTTTATGTGTTAAAATGATTTAAAAATGATATAAAACTCATATAAACTAACAAAAATAATATTTAGTGTATTTTTGTTAATTCACCTGCACAATTCATGACATAAAGACTCGAACATGTAATGATTGATTTAAATAAATAGAATACAACACTTGAAAGAACTATGTATATTTTTGTGATTTTATGTGTTAAATATGGCTACAAATAATAGAAAATATAAATAAACTAACAAAGGAAGTATTATTTTAGTGCCCTTATGTTAATCTTATTGGACAATTCGTGTAATAAAGGCTCGAGCACGTAATAATTATGATAAAAATTTATAGATGACAAAATTTAAAATATGTTTGTGAATTTTAATAATTTTATGTGTTAAAATGAGGCTATAAATATTATAGATCATGAATAAACTGACAGAAGATGAAAAGTTTTAGTGAACTTGTATTAATCTTTGTTCATAATTCATGTCACAAAGGCTAGAGCACGCAGCGATTATGATATAAATCAATAAAGATAATATTCAAAATATATTCGTATATTTTGATGATTTTATGTGTTAAAATAAGTCTTCAAATAATATAAAGCTCGAATAAACTAACATAAAAAGTACAATTTTATTTCATTTGAGTTAATATTCCTATGTAATTTGTGTTATAAAGGCTCGAGCACATAATAATTATGATATAAAACTAATAAAAGATAATATTAGAAATAATATTGTTAATTTTGATGATTTTTTATGTTAAAATGAGATAAAACTCGAATAAATTAACATAAGAAGTATTATTTTAATATATTTATGTTAATCTTACAGTATAATTTGTGTCATAAAGTCTCGAGTATAGAATGATTATGATATAAACCAATAGAAGACAATAGGATACAATATTTTGTTGATTTGTTGTGTTATAAGTAGGTTCAAAATGATAAAAACTCGAATAAACTAATAGAATAATTACTGAGCATATTTTGTGTTATAATGGCTCAAATATGCCACAAATATTATATAAATCAGTTGATGACATCATTTAAAATAATTTTATGTATTTTGATGATTTTATATATTAAAATAAGACAACAAATGATAGAAAATTCGAATAAACTAATAAAAAAGTATTGCATTTGAGTTAATCTTCCTGGACATTTCTTTTGTAACGATTCGTGCACACGACGATTATAACATAAACTAATAGAATACAACATTTAAAATAATATTGCATATTTTGAAAACTTTTTGTGTTAAAATGTGCATACAATATATACAAAAAACTCAAATAATATAACAGACGAAGTACTATTTTAATCTTTTTTTGCTAATCTTTCTACACAATTCGAGCACAACGATTATGATACAAAATAATTGATGATACCATTTAAAAGTATATTTTTATATTTTGGTGATTTAATGTGCTAAAATGAGATAATAAATAAATAAAATAGAATAGACTAAAGAAAAAGTATTGTCTTAATACATTATCTTTGGGCGCAACCACTTGTGTAATAAAACCTTGATATTGCATCAATTAGTAAAGGTGATAGAACCCGATCCGATCCGAGAAACCTATCTGATCTGTCCTGACCTAATATAATCTAAAATCTAAAATAAACCGACATTGAACGACCCGATACCCGACCCAACCTGATACAACCCAAAACTCAAAATGACCCAGTACTAGATGAGTCGATACCCAACTCGACCTGACCTGATACGACCTGAAACTCAAAATGATCTGACACTAGATGACCCGATACCCGACCTGACCCAACTTGATATGACTCGATAGTAAAATTTTCATAATTATGGTTAGAATTTGAATGAATTATGAAAATATTATCTCTAGGCTTCAGCTCACGCTCTTGGAGACTCAGACGTGTTCTCCGTGGGTCCCGCGTAAATGTAAAATAAGTTGAGTAATTTAATTATTATTGTGAATAATAACTTATTTAATTTAAATAACAAAGTTAATATTAATTATAATATTAACTATGACATCTATTAAATATTTTTCTATCAACAATTCAACATATCGTTCAAATAAAACTTGTATTGTATGGATGACGAGAACAAGGAATTGAGAATTGAGGAGATAAATATAAAAAAGTTTAATGTGAAACCTGATCTGATCTAGTTTGATATGATTCAAAACCTAAAATGATCCGACATTAGATGATCTGATAACCAACCCGACTTGACTTAATACAACTTGAAATAATCCGACACTAGATGACTCGATAACTGACCCGACCCAACCTGATACGACCCGAAATCCAAAATAACTCGATAACTGACCCGACCTGATATGACCCAAAATCTGAAATGATCCGACACTAGATGACCCAATAATCGACCTGACCCGACCCGAAACGACCCAAAACCCGAAACGACCCGACACTAGAAGTCCTGATACCCAACCCAACCCAACCCGATCCGACTAGCCCCATGATCTGATAAACTTACTGAGTCAAATTGACCTAACCCGACCCAACCCGACCGAACCCGCTCGATTGCCACCTCTACCAGTAGGAGACTACATTTGAAAATTTTTTTGTCTATTTTGATAAACTTTATCTGCTCAATTTATGTCATAAAAATTCAAGCACGCAACAATTATGATGTTATAAATGATAGAAGATAAAATTTAAAATAATTTTCTATATATTTTTGTGATTTTATATGTTAAAATGAGGCTATAAATGATATAAAGCTCAAATAATCTAACAAAATTAATATTGTTTTAATTCATTTTTATTAATCTTTGTGCACAATTTATATCATAAAAGCTCATACATGGAATAATTATGATATAACTCAATAAAAGACAATATTCAAAAGATCTTTGTGTATTTTAGAAACTTTAGGTACTAAAATGATGCTACGAATTATATAAAACTCGAATAGATTAACTAAAGAATTATTTTTATTGTATTTGTGTTATTCTTTATGTGCAACTAATATAATAAAGCATTGAGCTCGCAATGATTATAATATAAACCAATAAAAATTAATATTGAAATAAATTCTGTGTATTTTGGTCATTTTATGTGTTAAAAATGAGGCTATAAATAATATACAACTCGAATAAATTAAGAGAAAAAGTATTCAACCCCTCTAATTTATTAATTTTAATGCTTTAGCGATGTATAACCCACATCTCGACCACTCTTATACTAAAATTCTGACTTCTCCCCAATTGTATAGTAAAAGGTTGCTGACATTAAAGAACGCACCATAAATTCAGTACATAAATTTGGATTATTCAATTTTTTTCTGGTTGGGCATCTAAAATTAAAAAAAACACCTTCATTATTCAATAACTCTAAGATCATATTAGAATATTATTGTATTTTTTTATTGTGAATCAAGTTCATCATAAGAAAATGATTCGTTGGATTTGTATTTAAAAATGAAACACATATGTATCTTTCACATACATGCACCAATATATCACTTATATATATATATATATATATATATATATATATATATATATATATATATATATATATTATGGCCATCACTGACTTGTGTATTGAAAGCGTTGCATTTTAACCAATTGGATGGGACTAAAATATAGAGCATATTGATATGTAGAGCAGTTATAAATTTTAGAGAATTGGGATATGGTGTTACGTGTAGCGCACATAGTTTCTACAGATTAATTCTTTATTTTCAAAGTTTAAATTCTCGATCCTATAGTTGAAAATGATTTTCATATGTCTAGTTGTAGATTATTTTATATCTTTTAGAATATTTTACTATTTTTTTAGATATTTAGAAATTCACTTCTTTCGAATGGTTCATAATAGTTAAATCAAATAATTTTCTAACTATTTAAAAAAATAGTTAATTTTTTTAAAAATATATAAAATAATATCTAAAACTAGATTTTCAT
>CAXKVV010000903.1:0-54572 GCA_964058805.1 Schoenoplectus triqueter | reverse complement strand
ACATGTCGAACTGTGTCAAATTGAGTCCTAACGCGCAGATATTTATATACAATTTGTTTAATATATATGAAGTAAGTCTTAACTGAATTTTTTAATATTAAAATTATATTTACATTTTTGTATATCCGATGCATATTCATATCAAGACTGTTCATTCAAATATGTATAAAAATATATTAATTTAATTTGATTAATAACCATTGAAATATGATTTATATACAAAATTAAATATGAGGAGAGGAATCATTTGAGAGATATTAAATAAATTTTAAAAAATTAAAAACAGAAAAACATTATAGACATATCGTTGAAATTATAGAACAATGATGTTTCAATTTTGATATAACTTAAGTGTTGTGGGATAGTCCATCAAAAATAATTAAATTAGAACTTTTAAAATCACATAAAATTTTAGTAGTATTTGATGGATTTATTAAAATAATAATTGATTGAAGAAAATTTATGAAACTACCAATTTATAAGTTTAAGAATATATATATATATAGAGAGAGAGAGAGTTTAACTACGGTAATTCCATAAACACTTCGACCAAGTACTTATGGCTCAAATTTTAAAATCCCACATCTGAATTTTTAATTTAAATAGCTCAAAAAATTCTTCATAATGGATATTTTAATTATTTTTAGAGATATTTTTCAAAAAATATTAAACATAATAAACTAATTCTAAATTGGTTGAAAATTGATATCACCGAGCCATCAATGAATCCGTATCCTCAATTTTTTTTTTGAAAGTAGAAAAATTAAAAATATTTTCGCATGTTTTAACATGAAACATGATCCGAATTCTTTTTCCGTGTCATATACCTGGTCTAAATTTTTTCTCTCAGGTCAGCGCCTCTCTATTTCTGCCGACATGGCATGTGTGGTGGATCCAGTTCGAATAAAGAATTTGGATCAGATTCTAGTCTTAATTTTTTGAACCGATCATAATTTTTGATATGAACATCGTGAAAAAAATATACAATCATCTTTTCAGAAATGACACAATATAAATAAATCATAATATATATTTTTCAAGGCAAAAAATAATTTTGAGACTCTAATGTGAGGTCAAGTTTTTTTGAACTTCAAACAACTATAACTTATCATGTATGTTACATTTGTAAAAGAACATATATGAATATATAGCAACTTAATTATATTATGAGATATATTAGGGGAGTTTATCAACATATACTTGTATTGATAGCAAACCCAATTGTTTAAGCTAATAAATTATCATTTACATTAATGATTTCATAATATAATATAATTTACATTTTATTTATATTATAAAATTTAAATGAACTATTATTTAGATGAGTGACATTGATGTTGAATAATAAAAATAAAATATATAATAAAATAATGAATATTAAGAATAATTTATTTAGATTGAATAATATAATTCATCATCAATGACCATTTAAAATTATTTTGCCTTTCTAATATTATTCTATAATAATTTGTAAGTTCAGTTTATTACAAACTCTAACCGGCTGAGATGATGTAAGATAAAAAATTAATCCAATAAAATGTTCGTAAATAAATATTTTTTTGGGCCATCTCTTTCTTCGACTTTTTCATGTTTTAAATATTTTTAGAAAATAAGTATAATTATTTTTTTATTTTTGTTTTCAGGTATGCGTTCGGCGAGATAGAGGTATGAAAATAACGAGAACGAGGTGGTGGAAGCTCAAAGGGGACGTTTCTCAGGTGTTTAAGAATAGAATTATTGCAGAAGGATCGTGGAACGAAGGTGAGGATGCAGATAATATGTGGAAGAAGATGGCGACTCACATTCGGAAGGTGGCTATAGAAGTGTTTGGAGTAACTAGAGGAAATAAACGTGAACCTAAAGACACTTGATGGTGGAATGATGAAGTACAAAAGACTATCAATGAGAAGAAAGAATGTTACAAACGTTTACATCACAACAAGAGTGATGAAAACTTACAGAAGTACAAAGAAGCTAGAAGAAACGCAAAAAAAGCTGTGAGCGAAGCAAGGGGTCAGACATATATGGAGTTGTATCAGAAATTAGATACGAAAGAGGGCGAAAATGATGTCTACAAGATGGCTAAACTTCGAGAAAAGAAGACAAGAGACTTTCACCAAGTTAAATGTATTAAGGATGAAACTGATAGACTTTTGGTGAAAGATGAGGACATTAAGAACAGATGGAGAGCATATTTCGACAAGCTATTCAACGACGAGAGTGAGAAAAACGTGATCGAGTTGGACGACTCAATTGACACAAATAGGCGATTTGTTCGGAGAATTCAAGAGTCTGAGGTGAAAGAAGCTTTAAAAAAGATGAAAACAGGTAAAGCGTTAGGACCGGATGACATCCCGATTGAGGTATGGAGATGTCTTGGAGATATAGCAATAGTGTGGCTCACTAAACTATTTAATACCATTTTTCGGTCCAATAAGATGCCTGATGAGTGGAGAAGAAGTATATTAGTACCAATCTTCAAGAATAAAGGAGATATTCAAAGTTGTACTAATTATAGAAGAATTAAGCTCATGAGTCATACCATGAAACTTTGGGAGAGAGTGATCGAGTACCGTTTAAGAAAACTGATAATTGTCATTAAAAATCAGTTTGGTTTTATGCCTGGGAGGTCCACTATGGAAGCGATTTTCTTGATAAGACAACTTATGGAGAGACATCGAGAACAGAAGAAAGACTTACATATGATATTTATTGATTTAGCGAAAGCGTATGATAAAATTCCGAGAAATATCATGTGGTGGACGCTCAAAAGGAAACTAGTCCCAATAAAGTACGTTACCCTTATTAAGGATATGTACACAAATGCTGTGACTTGTGTCAGAGCATGTGACGGCGAGTCCGATACATTTCCTATTAAGATAGAATTACATAAAGGGTCAGCATTGAGTCCATATATTTTCACCTTAGTGATGGATGAGATCACAAAGGACATACAAGAAGATATTCCTTGGTGTATGCTCTTTGCTGATGATGTGGTGCTGATTGATGAAAGCAGAATTGGAGTCAATCAGAAACTAGAGTTGTGGAGATAAATTTTAGAATCGAAAGGTTTTAGACTTAGTAGGACAAAAACCGAATATATGAGGTGTCAGTTCAACGGGGAAAACTTAGATGACGGAGATGTTAGTTTGGATGGACGAGTAGTACCCATGAATGACACATTTCGGTATTTGGGATCGATGTTGCAGAGTGAAGGAGAGATCGATGAAGATGTTAGTCATAGAATAAGAGCTGGATGGGTAAAATGGAGACAAGCATCTGGTGTTCTTTGTGACAAGAAGGTCCCAAACAAACTAAAAGGCAAGTTCTACAGGACGGTGATTAGACCCGCAATGTTGTATGGCGCAGAATGTTGGGCTACAAAAGGACAACACATCCAGAAGATGGGTGTAGCTGAAATGTGGATGTTGCGTTGGATATGTGGCCACACAAGGAAATATCGAATCAGAAATGATGATATTAGGGACAAACTTGGGGTAGCACCAATTCAAGAGAAGCTAGTCCAACATCGTTTGCGATGGTTTGGTCATATCCAACGAAGGCCTCCTGAAACATCAGTACGCAGCGGTATTTTAAGTCATCTTGAAAATACAAGAAGAGAAAGAGGTCGACCAAGATTGACATGGGAGGAAGCAATAAAAAGATATTTGAAGGAATGAAATATACCCAAAGAGCTTGCTTTGGATAGGAGTGCGTGGAAGATAGCGATTCATGTACCTGAACCATGATTTAGGAGTTAGAGTCTAATAGTAGAGTTATAAACTTCATATTCTTAGATTTTTTAGGATTTTAGGATTTATAATTTGGAAATAGATTTCAGAAATAGAGGTTTAGATAGGATTTTAGGATTTAGAATTTAGAATTAGGTTTTAAAATAGGATTTTAGAAATTAGAAATAGATTTTATAATAGAGGTTTATTGTACTATTATTATTATTGTTATTATTGCTACTATTATTAGCATATTATCATTATCATTATCATTATCATCTTTATTTATATATTATTATTATTATTTTATTTTATTTTTTTCTTCCATCATATTCATTTTTATCACTGATATTTGAGATTTTTGATCTTATGTTTTCCGATTGGGTTTTATTTCTAGCCTACCCCAATTTATTTGGGATTAAAGGCTTTGTTGTTGTTGTTGTTGTTGTTGTTTATTTTTTGGTGAAGAATATCTTTAAGAAATTATGTAAAAAAATTATGAATATTTATTTATGTTGAAATATCATTATTTGGTTTATCAAAAACTTATAAAAAAAATTGACCTCAAATTCAAGAGTCTGAGTTGAAAGAAACTAAAAAAAATGAGAACAAATAAGATGTTGGGAATTGATGATATCCCAATTGAAGTATGAAAATGCATTGGAGATGTAATAATAGTGTAACTCACTAAGTTATTTAATAATATTTTTTGATCCAACAAGATATTTGATAAGTGGAGAAGACGTATATTAGTACTAATTTTTAAGAGTAAAGAATATATTCAATGTTGTACTAATTAAAAATGAATTAAGCACATAAGCCATATCATGAAGTTTTGGGAGAGAATGATTGTACGTCATTTAAGAAAATTGACAACTATCTTTAAAAATCAGTTTTGTTTTATACTTTGAAGGTCCAACATGGAGATGATTTTCTTGATACGACGTCTTTTCGAGAGATATCGGAGAAAGTGTATGATAAAATATTAAAAAAATATCATATGATGGACACTGAAAAAGAAAAGAATTTCAACAAAGTATATTACCCTTATCCAAAATATTTTTTTAAGATAAGATTATATCAAAGGTCAGCATTAAGTCTATATATTTTCCACCTTAGTAATGAATGAAATCACGAAGAATATACAAGGATATACAAGGAGTCTATATATTTGATACATATCATGTGCTAATGATGTGATGTTAATTGACAAGAGCATGATCGGAGTTGATCATAAACTAAAATTTGGAGAAGAACTTTAGAATCAAAAGGTTTTAGACTTAGTAAGACTAAAATCAAATATATGAGGTGTTAATTCAACAATGACAGCTTAAATGACGGTGATGTTAGTTTGGACGGACAAGTAGTACCAATAAAGAACACATTTTGATATTTTAGATCGATATTACAAAATGATGGAGGGATCGATGAAGATGTAAACCATAAAATAAAAGTATGATGAGTGAAATAGTGACAAATATATGGCATTCACTATGATAAAAAGGTCTCAAATAAATTAAAATATAAGTTCTACAGAATGACGATTAGACATGCGATGATATATGATGTAAAATGTTGGTTTATAAAAGGATAAAATATTCAAATATATGTGTAGCTGAAATGCGGATTTTACATTATGTGGTAATATAAAGAGAGATCGAATTAGAAATAGTGATGTCAGAGACAAACTTGAGTAGCATCGATTTAAGAGAAGCTAGTCCAACATCATTTGTGATGATTTGGTCATATTTAATGAAGACCTTCCGAGACACCGGTACACAGTGATATTCTAAGTCATCCCGAAAAGACAAAAGAAGAGGCATAATTTGATCAAGACTGATATGACAGGAAACAATTATGAAGAATGGAGTATACATAAAGTATTTATTTTGGATAAGAGTGTTTAAAAGATGATAAACTACGTAGTAGAACCGTGATCCAGGAGTTAGGAGTCTAGCAATATAGTATAAACTTTAGGTTCTTAGATTTTCTATCTTTAGATTTTTTAAATTTTTAGGGTTAAAATCTAGGAATTAGAGCATAGTAGTAGAGTATAGGACTATTTTTATCATGGATGTTTGTATTATTACTAGCATTATTAGTATTACTATGAGTAAGCATGGCAATGAGTTGGGTTTATGTCAGATTCGGGGTCTGATCCGTCCTTCAAAACTCCTAGCTCGACTTACCTAACCCTTACATACGGGCCTAAAATTGATGATTCAGCCCATCAATGGCGTTTCACGGGCCTACCCATCTGTACCTGCCTCAATTTGAGTTGTTGCATAATCAATTATTTTTTTATTAAATATTTCTCTATTCTTAATTATATTATACTTTTAGAAAATGATTATTGTGTTTAATTAATTTGTAGTTTATACATTTCCAATGAAAATATAGATTATTAGTGTGATAATTAAATATTTCATATATGATATACCGTTATTTTCATAGCACGAGTATATATACAAATGTTAATAATTAATGCTATTATATGATTTAAGGAATAATGTTATGTTGAGATTTATGAATAAACAAAATAAGTTGTTGATTCAGTATGCAATAATATTACGTATAACACATATCAATACATATCAAATTTTATTGATAATACATGTCGGATGGGTGGGTCGCACTTTAAACCCCATATCCGCCCAGCCCGTACTTTGGCCCGACCCTACCCATTTAACCTCTAGGCGGGGCGGGTCAGATAAGCCTCGGGCTTTATTACTATCCGTAATTATGAGTACTATCATCATCATCATCATTTTTTTCTTATATTTGAGATCTATGATCTTTGTGTTTCGGATTGGATTTTATTTTTAATCTATCCCAATTTATTTAAAATTAATAGCTTTATTGTTGTTATTGTTGTAAAGATGTTTATTATAGTTTATTCGTATTGCGCTGTTTTTAAAAGTGGTTATGTATTTTATTATGACGTTTCTAAAAATAATTATGAATGTTTGAAGTGCCAAAAATTTAACTCAGACTCTGATCTGAATTTTTAATTCTGACCAACTTTAGATTGATTTTTTTGTGTGGCTTGGTTCGATTAAATGGGGTGTAAGAGAGCCGGTCCGAAAAAAAACTCAACTTGCTAAATACAATCATATTAATATATGCGGGATATTTTTTGCTTTTTCCTCGTTTACCGTCAAGTAAAAAAAATTAAAAGATATTTGTACTCTTCCTCAGGTAGGTAAATAAAATGAAAGAGCAAACAATAAACATGGTTTCACATGGGATACGAAAAGCACGCCAATAAGAAGATATGATTACTTAAAGTGGCATAATGTTTTTATTTATCTATTTATGAGTCCCGGAGGATTCCACCTTCTATTGTCCGCTCATTCTTTTACCTTTCTATTTATTAACCATAATAAACCATTAATTAAATACATAAGTATAATTATTAGCGATTAAAACTAAATTTTATTTATACATTTTGTATATAAAAAGTTAAGCTTTAACACTGAAAACTATATATTTGTTGAGAAGCGATCAAATTACCGTTATTCTAGTGCCACATTGGTGTCATTAAAATTAAATATTAAATAATAATTATTTAAAATCTTAAATAATAAAACTAATTGAAAGAATATTTTATAAACATCATCTTATGTATATATATAAATTTATATCATTTTAATATTATTTATATATGCATCAAGCATTAATAAAATTAACGGACCAAATTTTACAGTTTAGACTCGTCACTTGATGACTATTCAAATGAAATTAAAATTTTATGATTTTTTATATACATATAATTGAGATGACATAAAATATATCTAACGATTTATATTTTTAAATTTATGCATAAATAAATAAATAGATATCATGAACATCAACAATGATGATAATTGAATCTCTTCTCATATTTAAATATGATTAATAAATAATTTATTATAGTTAACAAATAAATGAATAGATAAAAGAGTGCACTGTAGACATTCTATTTTTATTTATTTATAATAATAATAAAAATATTATTACTATCACCATTATTATTTTATACAAGCAGCGACATGATTAATTCTACCTAAGATAAAAGTTGGCCCGTTGCAATCCTTCCACGTGAAACTGTGAAAGGACAATAGTCATGAATGAAAAGCCATGTCTTCATTGATTAATTTATGCTATCCACAAAAATGGAAATATTTTAGAACAAATGTACTTGCGTTATTACAACTTATTAGCGTATATATCGCCACGTAATGTATACTCGACAAAGTGAAAAATATAGAATTTGAACACAGAAAATTAATTAAGATCTAACTTTTCCACGCAAAATGTGATCTGCGGTTTCATTTTGATATTTTTTTATTGCTATTGGATATAATTTAAGAAATAATCTTTTTCTACGATACAATTCACATATAAAATTATTAGTATTCTTCTCACAAAGCAAATTTGTTAAGGATTATAAATTCTGCAAATAATGAAGTATTTGTATGAGTATTTCCACCATGAAAAATCTATTGATTGAACTTTAAATGAAAACAAAAAATCACGAGCTAAAGATCCCATAAAAAGCCAAGAGACAAATTAGGTAAATCTTGTGAAGTCGTCAGTATCAGCAATTCCCGTTGACAAAATACTCACTACAAGTACGAAAACAATTTCACAAATTTAATTTGTTCATCGAATACGACCTCAGACTTAGTAAATATAATAATGGATCACATCTGGTGCCGACTTAAATTATGTAAAAAGATATATAAAAATATATGTTTATTGGAGTAAAAAAAATATTCAAAATTTCAGAGGCTCATATCCAAGATTTTAAAAAATAGAAAGTTTTAACTGTTTTAATGGTTTTGACAGACTCTGACGTTAATTTTTTTTTTTGAGAAAAAACAGATTTAACATGTTTTCTAAGATTTAACCGTTTTATCTCACGTTAAACCCGTTAAAATTATTAATTTTTTTAAAAACTTATTTAACGATTGAAATTTTTTGTTTTAAATCTTAATAGTTTGTGACTCTAAAATTTTATTTTATTTTTATTTTTTGAATGTAAATTAAGGCTCTAATAAAAACAGAAAGCAAATACATCATGTAATAGTTTAATATAATCTAAGATTTTAAACGTTTAAGTACTTAATTAATATTATAATTATTATTTTTACTCAATTTTATTAATTATTAAGTACTAATGATATGAGAATGTATTTCTTAGTCTTTTTAAATATCAATAAGTAAAAAATAATTGACCATTTTTGAATTTAACAACCGTGTAAAACCGTTAAACATTAACTGATCACCTTAATAGCTGTTAAACGTTTTTTAAAAGCTGTTTATATCTGAAGTAGGAAAGATAATTTAATAAAATAGTAAAATGAGCCTTTCACGTTTTTTCAAATTAAAATTTTCTTTTTTTTTTCTAAAATTTCCAGTTGCCTCTTTAGGAAGACCGCTTTTTACGAGCTAGTTTACTGCATCACAGAGAGCTCCGCTAGAATAATTTAATTCATTTTTTAAAAAAGAAACAACCACATTACACGAATTCTATAATTTAAGCACAATTTCTTTTCCCAAACATCAAGCAGCCAATTAAGCAGGGATAATAGTGGTAAGCTCCTGATCACAAATGCATGATGCATCAACCAAATTTTATTTTAAACTCTTGATGAGTAATTTAGTATAAATTTGTTGGACGGCTTTCGGTGACAATCTCAAACAATTTAATTCAATCCTATTTTTATGAGAAATGCATTTTTTTTGGAACACTCGAGTTCATATGGTATAAAATTGAGTGACTGGAAAAAATGTAGGTTAATGCATTTTGATGTGTTATTTTATCGTCAAGTTTTTGGCCATTTAACTATACTACATAATTTTTTAAATACAAGTTTAATATATAAAACATCACATATACAAATAAATATGTTTGAACAACTTAAACCAATATACTACTTCAAAATTCAATTAAAAAAAATTTACTTAGTGTTGCTCAAACTCTTCAGTCTTACTCACACTTATTTACAAAAAAAAAAAAAGCAACTTAAGGCAAAAATCTGACAGAAATCCATGTTACCTGTAATAACTTTAGCAATCTAAATTATTCGGTGTTATTATCTGTTGCTTAAAGACGAGGCTAAATATCAAAAGCAGGTAAAGGAGGAAAAAGGGAAAGCCACAGCAAGCCACTTAGAGGAACAAAACACAATTTAGCTAAAAGTGAAGCGACCAAGAGCACTATTTTATTATTTATTTATTTATTTATTCGCTACAAGTATAAATCGTTTTCAAATCCATCCAAAAATCACAGTAGTCAGTACCGTCCCAATTATAAATGCGAGAATGACGGGTGGTGGGGTCCATGTTTCGAAAGGCCTATCATGCGAGCCCGTGCAATGGTTCAACCGTTGGATAGAAGTATTGCACGAATCTTGATGAAGTCATCATTGGCTTTTGTACAGCATGGTACGGATCTAATGAGTCATGATGAATATGAATTGTGGAGGGAAAAAAAAAGTAATAATGCGGATGGAAAGAGAAAGCACATCCTCTCCATTTTCTGATAACAAAATGTCTATTATTTTGTTGAAGTTCGGTACAAATGCGGTTGACAGCGTAGACAAACCAATTAAAATATTAGTTTTTTTTATTGAATTAAAAATGTTACATGTTAGTTCTATTAGTTGCGAACTACATGTGGGTTGTGTCCTTTATCATACGCATGTGATCTAATCTAAAGAACATAAATAATTAAAGATAATGCTTAAGAGCTAAGGCATGCCAATTTTGTTGCTGTCAATATTATTATAACCACATTTAATTATACTTCAATGGGAGGCTCATTTTAAATAGTTTTAGCGCTTTAGAAGGAAAACATTAAATCCATTTTGTGTAAAGGCTGGAGAGGACTGAAATTCAAGGTAAAAGTTTGAAAGCTTAAAAAGGAGCCGAATCTCTTGTGTTTGTATTGTAACGATACGAACTTTTGTCATAGTTTGGGCTCTCTTTTCGTCAACCCATTTGGACGTATTTACAAGTTTCTTTTTGTGGATTAAGTGTGGCCGAGTGGCCTTATGAATTATGAACTTCTCTAAAACATGAAAAAAATAAAGGGTGAAAGAAAATAAAGACTTCCTTTTTACATGTAGGTCCAAATCAGTGTTACATTTCAAATTCAATTTAACATATCACATATTTTCATAAAATTGTCAACGATATAAACTTTATTTTATTTTTTGTGCAATTACTGCTCAAATTTTTTATTTTATTCTATTTAATTGCAAAATTATGATTAGAATTATAATTACAATAAATGTATTGAGTGAGTTTCTATGTTTTAAAAAGATAACATATATATCACATTTTTTATTTGATTTAAATAGCAATTTTTGGAAAAAAAAAACCTCACAAAACATTGTTTTTGTTTGAGCCAGAGAAGATCCCACAAAACAACTCCCCTCGTTTTTTTCTCTCTTTTTCAACACAACACACAGTTCCCCATTCCCTCTCAATCCCCCCACTACTTTCCCAACATCTCATTAAAGAGAGAGAGAATTTATAACTATTGTTACATTGGTTCTATACTTTTATTCATTTTTAAGTTCTAACAATAAAATAAACCGCTCCTAGCTTTCTCCCCAACCCCAGTTGATCCACTGTTAGTAAGATTTGCACAGTTGTAATACAGTGATTCATCCATTAATTGGCATCTATCTGATTGAATCCACTTCTTTCCTCTATCGCTTCTCTTTCTTCCTATTGCACGAAAATCCATTACTTGTCTGGTACTATGTAATTGCATACAAGTACAACAACGATATCGCTTCTTTCTCAAACCCACGAGAAATGGAGGTCAGGGGAAGAAAATTCGGAGGCCAAACAAGCCCAGAGAGAACCAGGATCTGGATTGAGCCACATTCCAAGAACCATGCGCAGTTGCAACAAGGGAAGAAGGTCCCAGTGGTGTACTACCTCTGTAGGAATCGACACTTGGAGCACCCCCATTTCATGGAGGTGCCACTTTCTTCGAGTGGAGGTCTCTATTTGAGAGGTAATGTGGTTTGGGGATTTGTTGTTTTAAACACTTTCGTCTCAATTGGCAAATTCTTATTTGGATTATATTTTTTTTCTATTTTGTTTTTTCTTTACCATAGATGTGATCAATAAGTTAAATGCTCTTAGAGGCAAAGGCATGGCGTCAATGTACTCTTGGTCTTGTAAAAGGTAATCTCTGAATTCCATAATTTTGATAACCGGAGTCATGCTTTGATTTATATTGAAACTGAAGTTCATTTATACATGCAATTGTTTGCTTATATGTTTCATCCGTGTAACTTTCTAGGAGCTACAAGAATGGATTTGTATGGCATGACCTGTCAGAAGATGATCTGGTTTTACCTGCGCATGGCAATGAGTACATATTAAAGGGTTCTGAATTATTGAATCAATCACCACCAGGTACTTGACAGAAAACATAAACGAATAACAAACAACAGATGCACAAACACAGAAACTATGCCTGTTAGAATACTGATACTTAAATCATGGTTTTATAAGTCTTAACAGAAAATTGACTCATTGCTTAGAAAGAGTAATTATTGATTTGTAGTTGGTAACTTCACTTATTTAAATCTCTTTATTATCATCTAGGGAGGCTGAACAATATCTCAACCAACACAAAGGAATGTCTGAAAAACCCTCAAATTGATTCACCAAAATCAGGAGGGACCCATGATGGGAGTTCTTCCTCCTCCTCCCCTCCACCTATTAAAGATGAGAAAAAGATGCTGGTACGAGATCATGATCAAGGCCGTATGGGTACTGGTCCTAGTACGCCTTGTTCCCTCTCTTCAGCCAGTTCACCCAGCACAATCGAATACCGAGTTATCAAGCCGGTGGAGGCCCATGATGCATCGACTCAGACTGAAGAAAGGAGGAAAAAAACAGCATCAGTACCCATACCAGTATCAGTACCAGACCAGGTACGGTCTAAGAAACTATCACCTGAGATTTTCAGGGACCCACCATCACATGCAACAAACCCTACTTATCCCAGCATGCCTTCCTCTGTAACTGGTTCAGAAGCTGGTACAACCGGCCGATTTGACACTCTGGAATCTCTGATTAGAGCTGAGGCAAGTAAAAGGAATAGTTTTAGGGTAGTAGAAGAAGAAGAGATACTTTCACCAGAAGATGGAAGGTTAAAACCATCAAATTTACTACTGCAAATTGTGACGTGTGGTTCATTATCAGTAAAGGATCATAAGGGATTTGGGCTAGTACCTACATACCGACCGAGGTTTACTCAAATAGGGTTTCCCTCGCCAGTATTTTCAACATTGAGGGATCTTGATCGGCTGTCAGAGAGCACAAGAGCTGTTGGACTGAGGGTGGAAGAGCCTGAGTACTTTAGTGGAAGCTTGATTGAGGCAAAGAAGTATAAGGAGGACATGATAGCGGGGAATGGCTTGAGAAGGTCGACATCTTTCGAAGATGAGAGGTAAGAAACACTTGAGCAAATAAGTTGTGCTTGAATTCAATTATTTGAAATTAGTTGGCCCAATACAGTAACTGAGAAAGGTCTCTGTCTTGTATTTTACAATTCTTTACAGCTTCATTCACTCTGTATCATCCTGGTTTAGGACCAGTATGGAGGACCAAAGGTGCTGGTTTCAGGCCTTTTGTGTCATTTGGTCAATTGTGACTTTTGAATAGCATTAATTTAAGAAATGAATCATCAAGTTGGGATCAAGAGACTACTTTTACCAACTGAATTTTATCAGGTCTGTACTTTGTCTAAGAGATCTGATACTATAGAATGCCATGCCCGATGCTCTTATTTCATTACTTCTTGCTACTTTTCTGAGATTATCAAATCTACAGAATATATATCAGAATAAATGCTTCTTGTCAACTACGTTTCCGTGGTCTGTGTCTGACTAAATTCAGGTGATCTCTTTTGGTTCTATTAGTTTCAGTCAATGGATACTTTGTGAATAGATTTTATTCAGAGTAATTTGTGGTCTTTACTTTTTCCTGGTACAGTGTTTTCGTACCAGATTTCTTTTAAATGTTTCTTTAGTAGAGCAGTAGGACAGTAGTTTTTTATCAGTTTGGCACTGCCAGTTTTTCAAAAATGAAATTTGAAAAGTGTTCTTTATTTCTAGGAGCTACAAGACAACACCCAACACAAAAAGGGACAACAAGCATGTTAATGGACCAACAACCACAAAATGCCTACCTCAAACAATCAACATGATATCATCCAAGAAGCTCAGGGGTGAAAATGTGAAATCACCTGCAGGGTTGGAGTGCAGCAAGTTGTCACCTCTGCGCTCTTCTAATGGAGCAAGCAAAAGAACAATGACTGATTCTTCATCTGTTGCAGGGTCCACATCAATGAGACTAGAATCTTTCAAGGCTGACACAGGGAAGATTATCAAGATTGAAGAAAGTTGAGTTTTCTAACAATTTACCCCCTGAAATTTTCTATCTTTTGAACTTTTGGGTGTGTATCTTCCAACTTTTCATATTTTAATCCATGTATTTCAGAGTTTAGATGTATAGCCTGAGGCATATGATATCTGGTTTAGCTACAATGCCAACATTGCTGTGCCTTACCAGTATCAATTGATGTTACAGTACCCATTCAAAATAATTTTTTATTTTCTTATTTTTTTGTTTTTTTGTTTGGGCTTACTATTTGATCAATTTATTACTATTCTAACACCATTAATCTGGTGTGGTAAAGTATGAAAAAGCCACTGTCCCTGTAATATAACTGGCTTGGTAAATTCCCTATCACCCTATGGTATTACTTCATTTTAGCATTTTACATCAGTAGTTGGCGGTACAGTGATAACATGGCATTAGGGTGTTGCAATTGCAGAGGATTTACTTGCTAAAATGTTAATTTTATCATCTTTTCTTGTGTGTGATTGACATCTTACTGGTTTTCTAATACAGGCTTGCTTCTGGAGCTAGGGTTGTGATCCAATCTACGGCTATATGTGATGACAGTGATGAAAGTTGTGATTCGCTCTAATTAGCTAAGTTTAATCCATGCTATTTTTTGTTCTTTTTTGTTTTGTCTCTTGACAAGCTGTGAGTAAATGTCAGTGTTGATTAAATGTAGGATAGGTAATATTAACATCAATTTTATTGGACGACTGCTACAATCGATAAAATGCTTATCAAAATGAAAATTATCAATATACCCGTGAATATGTTCTTTATTCTTTTGATAGGCAGTGTATCAAATTTGGTGCAATATCTGAAAAATATTACTTTTTGTTTTATTGCTACTTGATTAATGACCAAAACATCTCTTAAGGTGATGATACTATCTAAATTATAAAGAACATATTCCCAGTTTTGATATCGATCGTCAAATAAGTATGGTTGTCAATGTATCCCTTTCCTTTTATTAAAGCCTGTTTTGTCAAAAGGTGGTTAGTGTATTATTGTTCATTTAATTGATAATTTAAATAGGTGTCAATTAGAAATTACTAATCCTTTTATTAAAGCATGTTTTGTCAAAAGGTAGCTGAGGCAGTTCTTTCATTTGCTTGATTTTGAATTAATCATTACTCTCGTCATAACAATATTCAAATGTTGAACATAAAAAATGGATGGAAATCTATTGAATACATGTAGCTTCTCACGAGCATATGCTTATTAGCTGAATATCCAGAGGTTAATTCATTGGCACATTTCAAGTAACTGAGTCAAACTAGAAATTTCAAAATGGACAATCTAAATTTACAATTTTGACGACAATAAGGTTATGTGAGTGTAATTTTTGATAGATCAATAAGAACAATAAAAAACTACACTGCAATTGTATTAGACGTCGTAAAGAATGATGAAAGCAGCACATACACTTTTGTTAATTATTTGTTATCAGAGTTTTCTAGACATTCCTTTTTTGTTATAATTATTTCGTATAACTTTTTAGCATGTGGCGTTGTTGATGTTGATTATTGAGCATTTGGCTCCTCCATGTGCTGTTATGGTCAGTGACGGATCTAGGATTTTGATTAGGGGGGGGGCAATTATCGGATTGTAATGACTTATCGGGTTCAAACCCATTAACTAATCGGGTACTAAATAAAAAAATTAATAATTTAATATACTTAACTAATAATTTTTTTTATTAAATAATAATAATTTATATATTAAAATAATAATAAAATAAAGCTCAAAGTAATAGATAATCAAGTTGATGAATAAAGTTTTTGACTAAGTAACTTTATATTTTGATATCTTTGCATAATTATTTCATTATGCACGGTATTAAATATTTTTTTCTCAATAAAAATAATCAGACAATTCAGGAGGGGGCAAAAAAAATTTTCAAAGAGGCCAATTACCGAAAAGCATTATTTTTCAAAATTCAGGGGACACGTACCCCCTGCATTATATTATTGGATCCGCCCATAGTTATGGCAAATAGTACAGGCAAATAGTACATTTGCGATGCAACATTTACCCTTGCACTTTTTGGGACAAACAGTTGATTTGATTTCTGACAAAAGGAGTTGTCTTTGTCAGAAACCTAATAACAGCCAGCACTGTTTAGGCAGTGTTTGCTGGTACTATTTCTGGTTTATGGGTGGGGATCACTTGACAACGGGTTATTTTGATAATTTTACAATTGATTTTCAAATAAATGCGAATCTTTTTTTAAATAGAAAAAAAATGTATGTATTTTTATACTTAAAAGATTGATGGTAATTCAAATTTTATATAATTTTATTATCGTTTGTTACTCAATCAAGGATCATCAAAATTTTATATAATTTACAACGGTTATAATTTGACGGTCTTTGATGAACTATCAAATAATAATGAAATTGCATAAAATTTGAATCACCATCAATCTATAAGTATAAAAACATACTCATAAGAATTTTTCTTTTTTTAACTCTTTTCATATTTATTTAAAAATTAATTATCAACATCTTCAAAATTCACAATGATCCCTTCCCTTATATAATTTAAGTACAACCATTTAGTTCAACAGAAAAAGAAGAAGAAAACAATAATAATTAATGCAACTAACATTCGAAACTGCGACAGCGGATGCCACATGTGCTTTGTTGGCATGCATGACATTAGAGGACAATACTTTATAATGCCTGGCTGCCATTTAATTTATTGTCATGTGCTCTGGCAATCCAGGTAAGGTACATGCAAATATGTGACAAAATCAAGTAGCTCGGTTGGGTAACTGCGTCGTGATCAAATCCAAATTTTGGGTCATGAGTCACCATCAACCTCTCGCAAAATACATCCACTCTTCCACTTGAGGAGATGGCAAATCATCGCTCCTACCAGATATGAGTCTAATATTTAGTAATTAATTACTAAAATATCGAAAAAAAATATAATGCTTTGTTCTTTGTTCAACTCTTAAGCGACGCATAAACATGCCCATCGTTAATATAAAAATTCACAATTGTTCGATGAAATTATACACGCATGTCCTCACTAGTTAGCAATATGCAAAATCTAATTCAGATATGGAAATTCTCATTATGATCTTTTAGTTAGTGACAAGTGATTATGTGATAGAAAATATAAGTAAAACGATAATGCAGTATTAAAGCATCTGCATTCTTTTATCAAATTGATTGTTAAATTTTAGTTGATAATTATCATTTTAATTCTAAGGATGCAGAGGATATATAAAATTAGACAATTATTAAAAAATCAATAATTCATTTGACAAGTCACATCTGCAACATAAGAGGAGAGGAAAGAAAGTAAAAAACCTTGAAAAATAAAAAAAATATTTACAAGAGTGTCACTGTGACAGTTTTATCTGAAATTCAAGGATGCCGCCTTAATAAAAAAAGATTGTCAATTGAAAATGTGGCATTACATTGTCATTTAATAATAGGTTGCGATAAAGTTCTCTTACAAAATAAAAAAAAAAAGATATATATTTCATGGCGCTGTAATAGGTTGACAAAGAAGAAGGTCTTAAGACTGGAGCACCGGTAAGGATCAAAGCTCAGCAGCTAGAATGATGCTCTTCTTCATTTTAGCGAGTTCTCTTTTTGGGCTAAATTGTTCTTCAGTTTAGCTGGAAGGATCCTCTTATTAAATTGGGCTAAAAATTGTTTTTCATTTTTTTAACCTGACGAAGAAAAAAAATGCTCATATATATAGTTTGTCTAATATGATTCCGTTAGCATTTCAATTGAAATGTTAATGAGTTAAATTTTAATTTTTTATGTTTATAATTTCAATTTAAGTATCTCAATAAAATTTTTATATCATAATATTGTAGAATACTAATTTTCATCGTGTTTGAAGTTTTTTTACTATACTTAATGATTTTTGAAAAATAGCCCTGAAAATAATAGAAAAATAATAAAAATTGTATGTCAAAAAAGCTTACTTTCTAAAAATCATTAAGTATAGTAAACTAATTTCAAACACGATGAAAATTAGTATACCACAAGATTATGATATAAAGATTTTATTGAGCTACTTAAATTAAAATTTAATTCGTTAGCATTTCAAGTTGAAATGCTAACGGAAGTATGCTAGACAAACTATATATATAGAATTAGGCTGCGGTGCTTTGCAAAGCACAAGAGCGTTGTGTATTTTACGCTACATTATTAATTTTAAGTCAGAAATAATCGATACAAACCGCTCAATCTAATCTCTATAAAAATCTATTAGTAATCCAAATTTTATATTTTTGAAATTCATTTGCTATTTTTTTTGTTTAGGGGGAAAATCATCATTTTTGGATGAACCAGAATTCTCAGATCAAGCCAATTTCTCCTCACTAGAAAAAATAGAAAAAAATTTCTAAAAAATATAAAATTTAGTTTTCTAATAGATTTTGATATGAAGATTAAATTGAACGGTTCAGATCGATCATTTCTAACTTAAAATTAAGAAAAGAACGCAAAACACACAATGCTCTTGTGCTTTGCAAAGCACCGTAGTCGGACTCTCTCTCTCTCTCTCTCTCTCTATATATATATATATATATATATATATATTTATAGGGTGGGGATCACTTAACAATGGTTATTTTAATAATTTTGACAATAGACTCTTAAATAAATATAAAAAAATCTTAAAAATGAAAAAAATATAGATGTGTTCTTCTACTTATAGATTGATGATCATTCAAATTTCATGTAATTTAATTATCATTTGATACTTCATCAAAGACTATCAAAATTTTATATAATTTATAATGATTTTAATTTAATGATCTTTGATGAAGTAACAAACGATAATTAAATTGCATAAAATTTGAATTACCATCAATTTATAGATAGAAGAATAAGTCTATAAACATTTTTTAAGATCTTTTTATATTTATTTAAAAGTTTATTGCGAAGATTATCAAAATAACCATTGTCAAGTGATCCCTACCCACACACACACACACACACATATATATATATAGAGAGAGAGAGAGAGAAAGAGAGATAGACTATTGTGAAAATATTTACATTTCAGCTGATATACAAACGCATCAAAAAATATATTCTAAAGTCTCAAAAAAATTTATTTATGATTTTCATTAAATTTTTCATATGAAAATCTTATGAGATACAAAAATTTAAAGTTTTTTAAGTCACTTTTTTGAATTTAAAAAAAACACAAACATTGAATATTTATTATTATTTTTAGAGCTATTTTTTTCAAAAATTTAAAAGAATGACTTAAAAAACTCAAAACACTCTAAATTTAGTATTCCACAAAGTTTTCGTATGTTTTTTTTAATGAAAATCATAAATTAAAATTTTAACACTTTAAAATATATTTTTTGATGCGTTTGCATATCGGTTAAAATGCAAATATTTTCACAATAGTATATATATGGTAAAACTAGCGTGTTCCTAGGAGTATGGAGCACCTCCATGATCCTAGCTCAAAAAATATATCAAATGATATTCAAATTTTAATTTATCACTCTAATTAAAATTTTCATATAAAAATCTTGTGGGATACAAAAAAATGAGTGTTTTAAGTTTTCTAAGCCATTCTTTTTAATTTTTAAAAATCAGTTCTAAAAATAATAATAAAATATTCAATATTTGTACATTATTTTTAAAAATTAAAAACAGTGACTTAGAAAACTCAAAATTTTATACCCGATAAGATTTTAATATGAAGAATTTAATGAAAAATTAAACTTTAGAGATTATTTGATGTAATTTTTGAGCTAGGATCATGGAGGGACTGTGTACTCCTAAGAGCATGTTAATTTTGCTCTCTCTACATATATGAACGGGCTGAACCCCTTTGTTTACCATTATTTTCTAGTTATGGGGATAAGAGTGATGTTATCTTGTACCCATAGTGAGAAGTTTGTGATTCGGAAAACGTTCGATGAGATAAAAAAATTGACGTTCGGGTATAATATGGATATAAATCGGAAATAGTTTATTTTACATAATATTATAATAGTAAAATATTAAAAATAATGAAAAAATATAAAATTTCATTTAAAATAATATTTGATGTATTTTTTTGCCGAATAATTCGTGAATAAAATATTTTTTTGATAAAAAAATACACTATATATTAAACTGACGAATAATTCATGAAACATTCGGCTATGGGCGAAAAATAAATTATTCACGAATAATTCATGAATCATATCACTATGCTTGTACCTAGGGGCTAGGCATTCATGTTTAATCTATTCAATATTTTGGGTTAAAGCTTAGCTTGGGCCTCCAGTTCAGCTTCTGAAATTTGGGTACAGACGGAGAGCTTTACAGTTGTGAACAAAGATTGGGAGTAACTGGGCCGCAACTATAGATTACTGAAGGCTTGTCAGAAATCTTTAATTTACTTGTTCTGCTAGAGGTGATTGTTCTTAATCTCAGACGTGTCAAATGATTTGGTTTTAAATCAACTAAATTTTTTTAGATTATTTGATTTCTAGTGTAATCTGTTATGCAAGATAAAGCGGTTTGGTTGTTTGATTTTTTTTTCTTTTAACTTGGTTAATTTTATAGTAGAGATATGACAATTTAAACGTAAATAAATCAAAAAAATAAATGCACTGAATTATTAGCAACTATTTTGTTATTACTTTCCCAAATTCTGCCAGGTTGTGTGGAGAGGGAAGAGGGGAGAGGGGAGAGGGGAGAGGGGAGAAGGGGAGCGGTGCGATGAGGGGTGCAAGGAGGGATCGAGCGAGGAAGAGAGGTTTGAACGTGGTTGGGGTTGTGTAACGTTCTCAAGTTTAATTGAGAACTTATTGAACTAATTCAGCTGAAAACTCAAGCTGAATTGAGATAATTTTGGAAAAGAAAATGGAAAGATAACAGCAAGAACAAGAATACAACAGAAAACAAGAATCTAAATTGGATAATTTTATTAATCTTCTTCACTCCCAAATTTACAAGGCATTCCTCTATATATAGGCAATGCAATCACATATCCAATAATCCTAATTGGATCTTTTATTAATGATAATTGGGTTTTCTAATACAACATGAATAATCTACTATAAAATGCAAAGGGCATATTTGCCTATCCGTTAGCTGTTCCGGTCACTTTATTTAAATTATCTGATGAGTGGGTCCCTTCAGTCAGCGCCCCATGTCTTTAATTCTCCTGCCCGTTGTCGCTGCCCACGTTCCTTCCTTGTAGCTCATCCTCATCTCTAATCGTCTGCGTCCCATCTTCATCTCCTGACAATCCCCGCCCCTCAAAATTATTCTTGTCCTCAAGAATGAATGACGGGTAATGCCTAGCGAGAACATCGTAGTCCTCCCAGGAAGCATCTTCATCTGGAAGGTTAGACCATTTGATTAACAATTGAGGCACGGCAACATTTTGGTGTTTCACCGCGCGACGAGCTAAAATTTGCAGTGGATAGATTTTCAATTGTCCTTCCGGTGATGAAATTGGAAGTGTTGGAGATACATTAGTGCCCCTACTGATGTGTTTCTTGAGTTGAGAGACATGGAGGACGGGGTGAATGGCCGAGCCAGCCGGTAAACGCAATCGGTACGCCACCTTTCCAATACGCTGCTCAATCTCAAATGGACCATAGAAACGAGGGCTAAGCTTTTGATTGTGATGGCCGGATATAGATAGTTGGCGGTATGGTTGAAGCTTTAGGTAGACCCAATCACCGGTACCGAACGACCGCTCGGTACGATGATGATCAGCAAACTTCTTCATGTGTTGCTGGGAAATTGAGAGGTTGAACTTTAACTGAGTCATGGTACGATGTCGGTCACGAAGCCAAGAGTCAACTGCTTCAATATTACTCTTGGGAGGATGTCCCAAAGATGGCTGAGGCGGAGGATAGCCATATAAGGCCTGGAAAGGAGTAGTTTTCAAAGCAGTATGGAAATTGGAGTTGTACCAGTACTGTGCTAGGGGTAACCATGTTGACCAATTCTTTGGCTTATCTAAGAGCATGCCTCGTAAATAATTTTCCAGACACTGGTTAACACGTTCCGTTTGACCGTCTGTCTGAGGATGGTATGCAGAGCTCATGTTAAGCTGTATGCCCAATAATCGCATCAGTTCTTGCCAAAAGCAACCTGTAAAAATGGGGTCTCGATCAGAAATTATAGATGTAGGTAATCCATGATTTTTGAAGATATTCTCAAAAAAAACTTTAGCAACCGTAACAGCAGTGTAAGGATGAGCTAAGGCCAAGAAATATGCAAATTTGGTCAATCGATCAACAATTACCATAATAACCTCATACCCAGCAGATTTTGGCAAACCAGTAATAAAATCAATTCCCACACTACACCATGCCTCAGAGGGAATAGGCAAAGGCTGTAATAGCCCAGGTGTAGAGACATGTTCTGGTTTATTCATTTGGCAATTTGTACAAGACCTAACATATTGTATAACATCCTGCTTCATTTTAGGCCAATAAAAATGCTGCTTTAAACGATGAAGAGTGACAGAAGTTCCAGAATGTCCTCCAATGGCTGAATCATGAACTTCTTGTAACAGAAGTTGGCGCCAATTAGCAGCTGTTCCCACACATATTTTGCCCTTAAAGCGTATGAGTCCCTGGTGAACTGATAGATGATGTTCCTCCTGAGCTTGAGAGACTAATTTGGACTGTAAAGTCTGGATCCAAGGGTCATTAGTATAACTGTTAAGAATATCATAGACCCATTGAGGTGTTAGTTCAGAAAAAGCAAAGAGTTGGCCATGAAGAACCAGGAAATCTCCATTTTGCCCCTCCACCCGAGATAGTGCATCAGCTACCTTATTTTCCACACCTTTTTTGTATTCAATTGTATAATTCAGACCCAATAACTTACTCAAGCCTCTATGTTGTAATGTAGTATGAATTTTTTGTTCTAATAAATTCTTTAAACTAATTTGATCGGTCCTAATTGTAAATCTACTGCCAAGTAAATAATGTTTCCATTTGGTCACGGCAGTAATTAAAGCAAGCAACTCCTTTTCATACGTAGATAACCCTTGATTCTTCACCCCTAATTTTTGGCTTAAGTATGCAATTGGCTTATGATTTTGCATAAGGACAGCTCCTATACCATATTGTGATGCATCTGTTTCAACAACAAATGGTTGACTAAAATCTGGTAAAGTGAGAACTGGAGCTTGAGAGAGAGCTGTTTTGAGTGAATCAAAAGCTAATTGTGCTTGAGTGGACCATTTAAAAGCATCTTTTTTAAGCAAATCAGAGAGGGGTCTACTTATCAAGCCATAATCTTTAATAAATTTCCTGTAATAACCGGTTAATCCCAAAAATCCTCTAAGGTGTCTGACTGTTTTTGGTATTGGCCAATGAAGCATGGCTTCAATTTTAGATGGATCTGTAGCAACACCCTTAGAGCTTATAATATGACCCAAGTATTCAATTTGATTACTAGCAAATTCACACTTAGATAATTTAGCAAATAATTGATGTTTCTGCAAAATCTGGAAAACAGAAGATAAGTGAGATAAATGAGATGAAAAATCTGAGCTATAAACTAAGATGTCATCAAAAAAAACTAAAACAAATTTACGGAGAAAAGGTTTGAAAACTGAATTCATTAAATATTGAAAAGTGGCAGGTGCATTTGTCAAACCAAATGGCATAACCTTAAATTCATATAAACCATCGTGTGTTCTAAATGCAGTTAAAGGGATAGAATCATTATGCATTCTAATTTGATGATATCCCGAGCGCAAGTCTATTTTAGAGAAAAAACAAGCATGCTTAAGCTCATCTAAAAGGTCATCAATTATTGGAATTGGGAATTTATTTTTTATTGTCATCTCATTGAGCTTTCTATAATCTATACACATGCGCCATGAATTGTCCTTTTTCTTAACTAGAAGAACTGGTGAAGCAAAAGAACTAGATGAAGGTTGAATGAAACCATTGGATAGAAGTTCTTCCAGAATTTTTTCAATTTCTAATTTTTGAAAATATGAAAATCTATAAGGTCTCAATTGAAAAGGTTTACAGTTGGGATCAAGAATTATTTTATGATCACATGATCTTGATGGTGGTAGAGAAGAGGGTGTTTGAAAAATATCTTGATACTGGTCAAGAAGATGCTGAACAGGAGAAGAATAATGATTTTTTTCTGAAGAAGGTGCCTTAGCACAAAACACATGAGCTAGGAACAAGGAGTGGCCATGATGAATCTCTTTGTTGATATTAGACACCTGCTCACACATATGAAGGGAAGCTGTTAGGGGCTGTAATTGTAACATTACATGGGTGCCCTGGAGCTGTAAGGACAATGTACCAGCCAGTGAATCAAAAGTTACTGGGCTGTGGGAGTGCAACCAATCCATCCCAAGAATCATATCATGGCCAGTAACAGGTAAGACATAGAAATCATCTTGAAAATTAAATTTCTGCAATTGGAAAACTAGCTGAGGACAAACTGTGTCAGTAGATAGTTGAGCACCACTAGCTGTAGAAACTGAGAGTAATTTAGTGGAAGAAGTCTGCAGATGAAGAGAATTAATAATAGAAGGATGTATAAAAGAGTGTGTGCTACCACTGTCTATCATTGCAATAATGTCTAGGTTGTGAATTTTGCCTTGAAAGAGTAGTGTACTGTGATTAGGAGAAGGGGTAGCAGCACACAATGTAATAACCGCAGTATCAAGGGAGGCTAGTTTTGTAAATTCAGAATCACTGGGTTCTTCATTTGACTGCATTTGTTCATTTGTATCTAACTCATCACCTTCTAATAAATGAATCCCTTTGAAATTACATTTATGACCTGGATAAAATTTAGCACCACATTTAAAACACAAACCCAAAGTCTTTTTCTGTTCCAATGTCAGTTGTGTGTTGTTGGGTGGATCAGAAAGGCGAGTAGCATTAGAAACAGGTAAAGTAATGGGCTCCTCTCTAGGTTTGAATGGTTTATTATGAAGGAAGGATTGAGAAGGAGTCTTGTTCATGTGTTTAAGCATCTTGTTATGGCTTTCAATTGATTTTTCCACTTGCCTAGCCAATTTATAGGCATATTTTAAAGTAGTTGGGTTATAAAGCATAACAGCATCAGACACTTCTTCGTTTAAACCGCTCAAAAACCCAAGAAGATAAAATTCTTCATCAGAATATTGTTTAGCCATCACTCTAGCCTTGACTCTTTCATAATTTTTGATGTAATCTTCTACTTTCCCATTTTGTTGAATCTGTTTAAATTCATGAACTGGGTCTTTAATATCAGGGTGAAATCTCTCCAACAACTCATCTTTGAATTCTGACCAATAGGGATTAAAAGTATTGAGTTTGAAATAACGATACCACTCCCTTGCCTCACCTACAAGATAAGGAATGATCAGTTGAACCTTGCTGTTTTCCTGAGTATGTGTGATGTCAAAAAAATATTCGCAATCCTCAACCCAGTCTACAACGCCAGACCCGTCAAACTTGGGTAATTCAGCACGTGGCACATGCCATTTAGGAATGTTGTCTTGAGTACTCCAAGCATCCTCACGCCTTTGAGTATCATGGAAATATGGAATATCAGACCTTCTTGTGTGTTCTTGGAAATGAGCTTGATCAGAAGAATGTTGGGGCTCAAATTGAGACCGAGTATGGAATGCATTATTCTCAGCAGAACGAGGAGCATGTTGATGTGTGAAGTTAGAAGGTGGTGGCATATGAGAATGGGAAATGGAATGAGGTGGTAATTGATGGACCGGAGGAATTGGTGCCGGAGGAGTCTGGTTAGACTTAATCAGTCGTAATTCATCCATCATTGAGCTCATTTGAGATAACATTTGAGAATGCTTTTGTTCAGAATTGGCCATACGTTGAGTGAGCTCATGCAAGCTGATGATAATCTCTGTAGAGGTTGGTTCCATCTGAGCAGAAGCTGGAAGTTGTTCCGTACCAGTATCGTCAGAATTACTCCTTGTTTTAGCCATAACCGAAGCAATTCAATAGTAAGTAACAATGAACTCGCGACCCAGATGCGATCGGCGAGCTCTGATACCAAATGTAACGTTCTCAAGTTTAATTGAGAACTTATTGAACTAATTCAGCTGAAAACTCAAGCTGAATTGAGATAATTTTGGAAAAGAAAATGGAAAGATAACAGCAAGAACAAGAATACAACAGAAAACAAGAATCTAAATTGGATAATTTTATTAATCTTCTTCACTCCCAAATTTACAAGGCATTCCTCTATATATAGGCAATGCAATCACATATCCAATAATCCTAATTGGATCTTTTATTAATGATAATTGGGTTTTCTAATACAACATGAATAATCTACTATAAAACGCAAAGGGCATATTTGCCTATCCGTTAGCTGTTCCGGTCACTTTATTTAAATTATCTGATGAGTGGGTCCCTTCAGTCAGCGCCCCATGTCTTTAATTCTCCTGCCCGTTGTCGCTGCCCACGTTCCTTCCTTGTAGCTCATCCTCATCTCTAATCGTCTGCGTCCCATCTTCATCTCCTGACAGGTTGGAGGCGACGAGCGAGCGAGAGAGAGAAACGCCAAGGAAGAGGAGAAGATGGTGCAGAGAGAAAAAAAAGAAAGAAATAAGGATAAGATAGAATCTTGATTAATAAAAATGTTGTATCTTTATTAGTTCTCAGCTTCTTTTTAATACGGAAACAAGTATGGATATAGATCCTTGGAGACATGAAGGAGAGGAAGCGAGTTTGAAGGATTTGATGGCCGAGCTCAAAACAAATAATTAAAAGGGCATAAAAGACGAGGATAGATATGAAGAGGAAATAAACGGTGGGATGGGAGGAGCAATGCTAATTGGATAAGAGGAGAAGGAATTAGTTTTGGCGTTTTGGGGAACTAATTTAATATCCGCTTAAGCCCATTTTTTGGCAAGTAGGATTAGTAAAGAATATATTGAAATACAACCGTGTAAAGAATCCAAATCTTAAGTAAAAGCGCCTAAGGCAGTTTGGCAAAAAAAAAAAAATCATAAGTAAAAGATCTGAACCATTTCTTCCATTTACTTTTTCTTTCAAATTCAGAGCTTACTGCCAAATGAAATTAAAAGAAACAACAAAAACCCATAAGCAAATCATAGATCAAACTATCAAATACATACTCCTCCCTGTCCCTTCCATTGTCAACCATACTACTAGTTAAGAACAAGCCTATTCCTATCTGCTCACAAGATCACACAACTTCCATGCATTTGTTTTCTCCACACAACAGCAAAAGAAAAAAGAACCAAAAGCAAATTAAAATCAAATAAGTGCATAATCAAGGTGCATGCAAATTAAGGGGATTAATCGGAGTTCATCAGACATTTTCTGAGGTTGATGATGGAAGCAGAGGTTGTTTGAGAGAGGAGGCCTTGAAGGACACTGCACTGCTTTGTCGGTGTCCTTCATGCTCGCATGTTGAAGAGACCAGTGCAGCTGCCTCCTTGGCTGCAAATGCTCTTTCCTCACTTTTGCCCCACAATACCAGGTATAGTCCGATTATGATAAACACTGCCCCAATTATCCTGCATAAATAATTAAATAAGATAACTTTATAGACTGTTTATAATTAAAGATGGACAAAGTGTGTAAAACTTGCAAAACCATGTTTACTCTACTTCGATTACAAAATTTCTACCCAGACAATCTGACTGAGAATTTAACTAATTTTCCAGGATAAAAGAAGAGCTTAGTGTTGGTAAACATTCATCCGTACTGGATTCTTTTTCATGTTAAGGACATCAATTCATTCAAATTTATTTGTGCAAAAATGAAGAAATTACCCTCCAAGGTAGAACTTCTCGCCAAGAGTAAGGGAAGCCATGATTGCCACAACAAGTGTCTGAACAGGTTGATATACGGCAACGAAGACGGGACCCCCTCTGTCAATGCACCAGATTTGAACTGCGAAAGCGACTCCAGAAGCGATGAAACCCTGCATATATACCAGTCCACAATGAGTACGTGCATCATGTAATTAAACCTCAGTATTTTCATACATATTTACTTCTCACAATGTTCAAATTTAAGTGTTTTTTTTCTTAATTTTTGATGGCGTATATATCTTTGTTTTCAAATAATCAGAATATACCCCATAAAACAAGAATGACTTATTATATCTCTCTCTTCCAATTTTCTTTAAATGAGCTTAACCTTGCTTACTGCTGCTTCCACAGAGGTTTTTACAAGGAATAAAAAATGTCCTATATTATTATTATTCCTTTTCTCTTTATCATGGTGGCTCGCTTAATTTTTTTTATTTGAAGATGTCCATACTTTCTTTACTTAATATTCTTCTGCTGAAAAAAATGATGATGACTCTCTCCTATAAAAGTTTAGCAACCCTGAATCCTGGTACACATAATTGTGTTTTTAGTGGGCCGATGTTATATGTATCCCATGATCACGTGTAGCGTAAAGCATGATAATATCATGTAGAGTTACACTATGTTTGAAAGTACTGATTAATAAAGCGTCGCCTTCAATTTTTGACTCAAAAAGGAATTTTATATAAAAAATTAATAAGGTTTCAGATAAAGTTGGGGAGAGAGCATGCATCAAATGTTTCTATCCAATAATGTCTACCACTAATTTAGCTTTAGCACTATTTGAGTCTATTTAATGGCTAAGAAAGTGAAGATAAGCCCATTATTAACTTTATCACTTTATCCACTTAATATATAACTATGCCTGTATTTGAATGACACATAACAATTTTATCATTAACATTTATTTTTCTGCCAGATTCAAACTTTTGATTCAGCAACAGATAAATGATTTTCAGAAGAAATTGAAAAAAAAATGGATTCTGTCATCAATCAGTAATTACTTTTCCCAAAAAATGAGGAAAAAGGAACATAAAGAATTTGTTCAACTACATATTGAGAAATTGAAGATTTTTAACAGTACTAAAATTCTTAATGATAGGTATTTTAGAATGCAAAATCAGAGAGACATTTATTTATTTTGTGGGGGGGGGGGGGGGGCATACATGGAGGTTTATTCACAAACTTTGACTTATGTAAGCATTTAAAATGCATAATACATCACCAACAATTCTGGAAGGCTACCACTCTCTAATCACTATTAAGATATGCACTTAATTACATACTGATTTTATTTGACATACTTGCTACGTGCATATCAATCACCTATAAGGCTATGATATTGTAATTAGGTTTTTCACATATTACGATTCTTCTGTTTACTTGGAAATGTTGCGAGCATTATCTTTTAAGAAAATCCAATAAGCGAATCTAGCATACAAAAGTAAACATGTAGTGGACATTTTGGATGTGTTATTCAAAGTTTTTTCCCCATATAAACTGGGAGGCTATATATTCTATACATTTTTTTTCCTTAATTGAGATTCATACAGTACATACTCTGTTCCTATTAATTTGCTAGTTCAAAAAGAAATGGGGAATGGGGCTTTATATGAAATGTTTTAATTAGGTAATTCAATAGCTAAACTTAATTAATTGTTCCATCCTATTTACCATGATAATAATATAGATACTCCAATATCTACTGGCTAGTTTTCCAAGTAGGACATCAAAGTTGTTTCAACTGGTTTCATTTATGTTACACACATGTCACATGCCTACCATTAATTATGATTGCACTACTCCGAATTGATCCTAATTAATTATAGGTTCTATTAACACATCCAGGTTGGCTTTAGCTCAGATGTTGAGCACTTAGGTAATACTAGCCTTTAGGCTCTACAATCATGTAGTTTGTTGCCATAATGGGAACCCAAGAGGTTTATTGTGGTCCTATATAAAGCAAACTTTTGTAACAGTAAATCAGAGTTCACAGAATTAATTCTTGTACTTATAGCTTCTGTTTCTGCAGCTAAACTTAACTGTGACAGAACAGCTGAGCCGAAGTAGAAGTATATGAAGTGAGTAACTGGTACTTTTCTTGGCATGCAAAACAATTAATTTAATTAAATGGGACAATTAAGCAAGAATTAGTCAAAATTACCGCGTAAAGGATGGTGAAAACTTCAGAACCAGAGTGAAAGGACCAAGCATCGACATCTCGCTCAATGAAAGCCGCTATTATCAGGAATTGGATCACTCCGAAGAAGCAAGTATACGATGTAACAGACAACCTAGCGGGGTACTTCTTCAGCACAGGCGCCTGAAGCACGAGCCAGCCGGACCAGGACAAGCAGTGGCCTATCAAGTATAGGCAACCAAGTGTCCAACTCTTGCCATTTGAATTGTTTAGCCACAGCATCTGTGTGTCCTGTGAGAACGCGGTTGTTGCCGTGCCATGAAGAGTTGAAGGGGAGAATATGGTGGGGCCCTTGTATAGGGTTATGACTGATGCGCCCGCAACACAGGCAAGTGTTCCGAGAACTTTTGCAATGCCATCTTTGCGATCGAGGCGTACTTTCTCTATCCTGTAATTGATATAAGAAAGCATAACAAGGAAGTCTTCTAGTTAGGAAAGAACTACCCGGTCTACGGTTTCAGATCAAGTATAGTAGAATATCTCGGGAAATTCTCGAAGACATACATACCTCAACGCTGCAGCCATAGCAAATGTGATGGCTGGTACAGAGTTCTGAATTGCCGATGCGAAGGTTGGAGAAGTATTGTCCAGTCCCAGTAGATAAAAACCTTGGTTGGCGGTTATTCTGTTTTGATGTCAAAAATGTCAATACTAGTTGTAATTAATATCAAATCTGTATTTGAAAATTGAGCTTCAAAAATTAATAAAGAATATTAATTGTTATATGATCTTACCCACAAAGAGCAAGTAGAAAAAATTGCACAACGAAATTGAGTGTCAGTCTCGGTCTGTCCTTCCTACAAAAAATATTCGATGGAACGCAACAAATTAGCATCATTCGTCTACACTTTCTAGCTACATTCACGTAACAAATAAATTGATTTAATTATACATTGAACCATCAAGAGAAACGAATTATATCATATGAGTATTTATCAATTACAGAGAACAGTACTGATATTTAGTTGTTTCATACATTCATCTGCAATTGTAAATTTATGGATAATTTATGGATACTTTCATCTGATATATAGTTGTTCATATTTTCCTTAATAATGTGTCATACTTTTCAAGGAAGTATGCGAAAGGCACGAGGAGTATCAGGGCGATGATGTTGCGGTAGACGGGAAACACCACCTTGCTTATGCCCATGTTAAGTGCCAAACGGGAGACGATATGGAATCCCGCATAGCCAAACTGAAGCGCCAGCATGGCGACATGCAGCTGCACCTTCTCAGGCATGCCGCATATCGCCCTGGAATCGACATCAGCCATTTTACAGGCAGAGTGCCTCTCTGTTTTGGTGTGTGGTGTGGTGTGGTGTGTATAGGTATGCTTGTATGATCGGGGAGTGGAGAAGGGAGTGAAGGGGGTGAAGAGAGGAGGAGGTGGTGGAGGGGTCTAAATATGGAGAGGGCAGAGACATAGAGAGAGAGAGGGACTGTGTTCGAGGTTAGTTTGTGCGTGTGTTGTCCCCACAGGCAATTGGTTGTTTAATAGGAAAAAAAATAAAATAAAAGGTGTCATCTCAACGCTAGTGTTGATGTTTTCTTCTTGTCGCCCACATTCTCTCTCTATAAAACTATAGTCTACATATGACATATTTGCCTTTAGGCACATCAGGAACAATAAATAAAGTTTTTTTTTTCTGTGCTTCCGATTTGAAGTTCTGAAGGTTTTTGCATCGGGTGGTAGTTGATTTAATTTAGAAATATTAAATAGTGGCATGTTGTTGGTTATTTTTGCCAAAATTTTATATATACGTTAACGGGGTTAATTTTGCTCAATGGATCTTAATTTTGCATGTGGTGAATTTCCTTGTTTTTGTTTTTATTTTCTTAGTTATGACTATATAAAAATTAATTACGAATTCTGAACTTCGTATACTTATTTAAAGAAAAAAAAAGGATTTGTATTTTTGTTCTTTTGGAAACATAGAGGACATGTTTGATAGAACAATACAACATCAATTCTCTGAAGAAATTTTGTTTCAGAATTCAGACAAAAAATCAATGAATTGAGTGACTGAATACGTTTGCACTAGTAGAAGTAAATTCTTCATGTTCCCGTTACATACTATTAGGAAAATTCTTACCAATTCTCATTTTTTCTCTCAATAATATTTTTTAGAGAAATATGAGTCTTAACTCCAAAATTTAAATTTATTTTTGTGCCTATGGATACTGGAATTCATAGTTCTTTGAAGATCAATCTAATTAGCTATCACTTAAATTATACTTTACAATTTGCAACAATTCTCACTTTATTTTTTCATTGACTTACTGTTTAATATGGTTTTCAGTCAATTTAGATATTGAAAAGTGAAATTAATTGAAAGAGTAAGAATATATATTTATTTTCTTATTCCTTTATTTTGGAATAAAGAGCTATTTCAATTAACATAACTTTTAATAAGGCAACTATATTTGAATTAACTTCACTTTCAATTATCTTATCAAACATAACCACAGATAATAATTATTTTCTTATTCCTTTATTTTGGAATAAAGAGCTATTTCTTATTTTCTTTCTCCTTAATTGCACTTTCAAAGTAAGTTTTGGGGCTTACCAACCTGGAAATTATCAGCATTCTTTATAAGATTTGTTTGCAATACACGGAACAATACTATAATTGTGTAAATTAGAGAAATATAGGGACGCAATTGTAATTTGGAATGTTGCTCATTAATCAGTACTTGAAATAAAGAGAAAAATAAATGAAACAAGAAACATTATATTTCTATCTTCTCTCCTTCTTTCAATATTTCAGCATATTTTTGTAGCGTGCACTAGTGTCAATCTAGCATTCTTTCCAATAAGAACTTTGTATATGGTATGAATTTTGTACACATTCACATTTGTCATTCAGAATAATGTTAGAATAGATGGATGCCAAACCATCCCTTGTACTCCTTTTCCTTATTTTCATTAATCAATTTATTGATTTTTTTTTTGTAAATATAAAAATCAATTAGGGCATTATCACTACTGCAAAACTGACTTTCTGCTGCCGATATTCCGGTCGCAGAGATGAATGGCGCTGGTCGCAGATATGTCATAGCGACCTGGACCGGTCGCACTAAATCCGGTCGCACAAACCTCGTAGCAGATAATGATCTGCAACCGGTGATGACGTCATCACCGGCAGCAAATGATTCAATTGCTACCGGAATAATGACATCATCCGGTCGCAATAACGGTCGCTGTACCTAGTTGAATGACGTCATGTTAGACGATTTTTGCTACCAAGTACCGGTCGCAGTAATGAATATTTACCGGTCGCTTAGATATCATCAGAATTAAAAAAAAAATTGCAGGGCTAATTACATTTAATTGCAAATTCAGCACCAAAAGAAATTATAATCTGCCAAAATTTAAATCCAGTCGACTTCAATACAAGTTTAGTACAATCTACCAAAATTCAAACTCATGCTTACAATCAGATTTTAAATCCAGCCGACTTCAATTGAAATTCAAATAAAATTGACCTATGTCTTAATGTAAGACCTAAATGTGCGATGATTCGAGTACATGGGAGTCTGAATTTGAATCTGAATCGGACTCGTCCGAGCTACTAGAACCCTCATCTGAACTTGTCTCAACACAAATATCCTTTCCATGTGAGCGACGAGATGCTGATGACGAAGCAACCTATTGAATTTAGACAAAATTATAAAAGTAACATATATATTATACCGTTTCTGGTAAGCACATGATGGTTATCATAACACAAATACTTTCATTCACACCAAATTCCGCATTATGGTTTCCTTGATATTAGTTCTCTAACATTCAATGCAAAGTCTCATTATTAAAAAAACAGAAAGAATCAGCTAACAACAGTACTAAAAAAATCAATATTACTGAAGCAAAATTACCAGTTAACTCTTAAATTAATTGTTGGCAATAACCAATTAAATTGATTGGAAATCCAATTCATCTCCATGACTAATGACTTGAAACATATCCTGAACAGTCAACTCTTATGATTGATTTAATGCAAAGCAATATGCATTTCAATGTGTACAAGAAATTAATTTTTTGTACTGATTGACAGAAATGCCAATAGTTGGCAATTTGCTCTGAGCAAACTAGTTATAAATACTAATATTTTACAGTTAAGTTGATAATTTGCTCAATAAAATGTCTGAGTATAGATTTTGATTAATGTAATTAAATGATTGAGGTTTAACTACAATTGACAGCTTTGCAGAAAGGAAACGAAACTAACCTCGAATGAGGATTGAGCTCTAGCAAATTTTCTCTAAATTTTCAACTCAAGTTTCTTCATCTTCTTTTCAATCTTTTTTTTCATAGTCTTCTTAAGACTCTTTTTGACTTGATTAGTAACCATCGCTAGAACTTTAGGATCAATATCTACATGCAACTCATTCGATGAAGTTGTATCACTGTCTAGCTGATTTGGATGGAGCGTGGACCTTGTCAGCCCCAAAGCTCCAAAACCATAGTTATCACCATGCAAATTTCCTCCGGTAGCTTCATTCCAAAGGGCCGCATCAAAGTCCGGATGTTTAGACTGGTCCTCCCCGTATTTATCAACTATCAACTCACCATATTTATACTACAAAAGTGTTGACATGATTTAATTAAAAAACAAAATCACAACTAAACTAGCAAACATATTCTAAAAACTTACATTATCTAAAAGAGAAATCTGAAATCTCTACAACAAGCATCTAGGTTATTGTGGGGAGTTAACATATTGAGGTATTTGTTAAATAGGATAGTGACTATCTAAATTTGCACATTTTTTAGTGTGTAACTGTCTTGTAACAATCAGGTTTGTTTTTAGAGATTTGGTACAAATAATATGCACATAACTCCCCCTTCTTGTTTTTACCACATATAATTCAAATCAATTTACTCACAGTCACGCCCTTAGCTCTTTCAGAGCATAACTCCCCTTTCTTGTTTTTATGTGTTGCCTCAAATAATTCCAAAAACCTTGGTTGACGGGCCATCTTTTGCTCCTAGTAGCAGAACAAAAGTAATCAAAATAAATTTAGTTTGTGAACTTATTATAATATATAGCACACCTTATTCATATGATAAATTATGAAAAAAATGAAAGAAATATTATCATACCAAGCGATGTTTGTGAATAAGCATACTAATGGAACCAGTGGTGCTAAATGAATTATCTCCAGACGCCAACCGATTTTTGGAGTTACGATTAGAAATATCCTGAAATTTCGTAGTTGACCACTGATCGTACAATACAATCCAGTTTTCTTTCTTTATCCACGAGTAGGTGGAAGGAGGACCCCTTTCTTTCCAAACTTGATAATTTACAGTTTCATGCAACTCCAAGGCAGCTCCTCGAGCTTTGCAAAGCATGTCCTGTAAACACTTAGTTGCAATCCTTTCAAACACCTCTAACGCCTTCACATGATTAACATGAATGTCCCACCTAAAGTACAACTAGTTTTACAAACAATGCAAATACAAATGTTAATAGTAGTTGTTCAATTTTAATTGAAGTACAAAAGTGGAATGCAAACCCAATTTGCAAGTTAGTACAAAGTGAAATGCAAACCCTACTGGCTGGTAACTATTTCCCAAATCCCCATTGCAATTGGGTTCACTTTATAATTTTTTTATTTAATTAAAAATAGCAAAGTTATGGATAATTTTCATACCAAGAACTCCTTCATGATCACCTTCTTTGTATCATTTGGATAAGGCTCGTAAGTTTCACACGGCCCTGGATAACAATTTCTAATGATTTGTGAAATTATTTTTGGAAGTTGACCGTCCAATGGTGATGAATGAAAAGCACTGCATTTCAAATTCATTATCAAATAAATTCAGTGAACAAATTTATAATTGACAATCATAGTAATTACAATGATGTTGTATGCAGCAGGCGCACAATTAGAGAGCATAATTTTTGAGCTATCAGTGCTGCTATGGATTGAACTTTTTAGGAAGCATACTGGTTTAGGAAGCTCATCAATACTGAAATATGTTTCATTTTCAAAAGTGCCTCTACTAAATTACAATCATATAGTGCATATAGTGCAATAAATATTGTACTAATTTTTCATACCGATGACCAGCAATCGTGAGAGTAGGTCTTTTTTCTGCTAGCCGAGGAGGAATATGTGCATCCCGGCCACGACCTTTGCTTTTTCCCTGTGCACATATTTGCTCACTTATTGAACCACGAATCCCTCTACTCCCTTGGGCAGAAGTTTCAACACCTTTACACACTCTCCGCTGAACCATACCTGCATTAGAATTACTGAAGTTAGCTCAATGATGAAATGCAAATAAAACAAATAGAACAAGCAACTTCAATAAATCTTAAGAATTGTAATATAACCCTATATGATAATTTCAATCATGCACGCCGCCGCTTTTGATTTTCTTTAGCAAATAGAGGAACTTCATGTTCAAGTACAATCTCGGGATCTCTACTAGCTTGTAGTATCATAGGTTCATCTAAACTGGATCCATCTGTGACAATAAAAGGGCAAGAAGGTTTGTCTTCTTGAAAGAATTCTGCTAAAACCTCAACTGGATCAGAAGTACTTTCACCACTTGATAAAATAGGTAAGGTTAGTCTTGGTTTTGTTTTTATGGCAACCAACCAATCTTGTCTCTCTCTTTTCCGTGATGGATAAGGCACATAGTAAACTTGAATAACTTGATAAGCTAAAACAAATGGCTCATATTTTCTAAGAGAGGACCGATGGTTAACTTCAACTAAACCATGCTCTTCATCTACTCGTACGCCATGGTTAGTATCAAACCAATTACATTTGAATAATACTATGGTATTATTGGCCCCAACATATTCTAATTGAATAATTTCTTTAATAATCCCATAGTAGTCTTTGACTGTCCCTTGCCAATTTGATCCCTTAACGCATACCCCACTGTTTGTAGTTTTCTTATTCGCTCCGTACGCTCTCGTATGGAACCGATAGCCGTTGACATCATACATGTTAAAGCATGTAACTCGTGAAAAGGGACCTAGTGCAATGTCTCTCACTTTCCTATCTATTGTATCATCATGTAAAACTATTTGTCGAATCCATGCTGCAAACTTCTCCTCACGTTTTCTTTCAAGATTTTTGTTGCTGATACGGGGGTTTTCTGCCTTGATCGTCGCATCAAATTGGCTGTAAATATTGGTTATAATGAAGTCAGTTCAAATAACATCTCTTTGATGAAAATCTGATATGAATTTAACAAATTAGATAGAAACGGCTTACTCAATAAAGAGAGACATCTCTGGACAATTAAGCAACACATAAAGATGAGCTGCTTTTAATTCCTGATCACTTAGATCCCTACCAGGAAGTCTACTAATAAACTTACACTCTTCTATATTCACAGAATTTGATAAATTTGATGCATATCCATCTGGAAATCTCAAATTTCTACCAATAAACTTACTTTCAAGCTGTTACTACCATAATACAACATGCAATGATTTGGACAAGCATCAATCTTTTGATAACCTAAACCTAAATTTTGAACTAATTTTTTACACTGATAGTAATCAGGAGGTAGTCTATTATTTAGGGGGAGCCACTTTTTTACCGCAGATACAATTCGATTAAAAGCCTCTTTGGTTAGGTTGCAATCAGTCTTGATAGTCAATAACTCTGTGACACAAGATAGTCATGTATACCTCGTATCACAACCATCCCAAAGCGGTTCATCGGCTGTCTTTAACATTTCATAAAACTTTTCAGCCTCAGAGTTTGAAGTCTCTTCGTCTGAATCCAAATTAAAATCGGGACCAGCAGCATCCCTAACCATCTGTTCTATTGGATTTGATCTATCTCCTTCAAAACTCTCTTCAACCAGAGGAGACCTAACGATGTTATCATCTAGGTTTTCACGACACTCTTCGCCATGCATATACCATGTACTATAATAATTTCTGAACCCACTTCTTATCAAATGTTCTTCTATTGTATCCCTTTTATACCATCTTGAATTTCCACAAATTAGACAAGGACACCTAATACAATCTCCATCAATTATATTTGCAGGATTGTTAAAAGCATAGTTAAGAAAGCTCCTAACTCCATAAATAAACTCAGGGTTGATTCTAAAGGGACTATACATCCAACTACGATCTCCTTCCATTATTCCTAATTATGTCAATAAAATTTAAGGATAAGCAAAAGAGACAGAAATCTGGCAGAAATTTGCAGATGAAATAATGTTGGAAGAAGAAAAAAGGCACCTGATAGAGTGGGGGCACAAGAGATCGAAGCAAAATGGAGCAATCTAGAAGAAAATGGTACCTACACAGCCATTTAGCAGATTTAGCAAATTTAGTTTTACTGTTTGCACATTTAGCAGCTTTCTGGAATAAGCCATTTATAAAAGAAAACAAATCATAAATCATGAATAGAATATGTACCACTAAGATTAAAATCAAAATTAATTGAATAATTCAATCAAAATAAATGGTTGAGGCATCATGAATCCTATTTATGAATAGAGTAGACAGAGTGCAGGGATGAATAGATTGGATTTGGAGCGCAGAAATTGCGAAGTCTGTTCCTTTTTTCTTTCCTTCCCCTTGCAAAGGACAAAGTGACAAAACAAAATAATTAATTAATTAACCAAAGTATGCCTCGGCCTTGGCCTTGCCTTGGCCACATTTGATATATATATATTTGATATATATAAAATGGAAACAAATAAAATTAAATAATAATAATAAATTGAATTGTTCACTCCTCCCCATATTGACCGCACATCCCATTCTTGTCTTCCTCCACTAACCTCTCTAGTAGTTAATAGATTGATTAATCTTATTTCGTTTTCATGTACGTAACTGTTACAAAATTAATTGAATAATTCAATCAAAATCGAAATCATTAGTAGTCCAAGATGTCCCTTACGACATTGAAAACCCGCTTTCGACTGAAATCCTACTTAGCCATGTCACAGGAGAAGCAAAGCAGAGAGAAACTTTTTTCTCCTAAAACAATCTAACATTTTGCTCAATCTAATATTATAGAAGTCAATCAATTAAAGAGAAAAGGATCAAAAGGCCAAACGAAGAGCGACGACAGAGTATATGGGTGAAAATCGCAAATACTATATCGCGAAAGGGAAAGAGAAGGTACCTTGCACAGCCGAACGGAGAGCGACGACGGAGCCTCGATCTAGGGTTTTTGATGAACGTGGGGAAATAAATCGATGGGTTTGAAGTGACCAGATCGGAGAAATAGAGGAGACCTGATCTAAGTTTTTTTGAATGGAGATAATCGATGGGTTATATTTTCTGACTATCTTTGTTCGTGTACTTAATTTGTGTGGGCTAAGTTACATTACAAGGCTTATAATATCATTGGGCCATGATTTCATTTACTTGCGACCGGCGCCACCCAGTCGCAATTATGGATGCAGTTAGTTAATTTTGCTGTAGTGTATATTCAAACAGCAATGAATCACATACTAAGAAAGCGAAGAAAAGCAAATGGTATATACTATATTATGATGAAAAATATAAGGTGGCGTGCTCTTTATTCTAGTCTGACAAGACAACTGCGACAGCACTTGCTGGAGACTAGATCGAGTGCTACACTATAGATTGAATTACTTGAATTTTTGATAAATTCCATTTGCTGTGACACCACTTATGCCCTAATCTTAATAATTGATTCAGCAAGCGACGAGTGTATTGATAAGAAATTGTTTCAAAAATGCAAATAATTTTGAATTGAATCTATCTTGAGGTTAAGTTTGTGACAACTGATCCGGTCGACCAAGTGGCCTCAATTTAATCAGGAGATATGATGTGTAATTGTGTTGGGGGTTCAAAGTCTTTCGGTCAAAAAAGAAAGAACATGTTCAATAGATATTTTTGTTTGATTAACGATTTCAGTATTAAATTGCAATTAAAAAGAAATTATCTGTATGAACCTGTTATTTTTTTTTAAAAAAAAAGTAACCTACTTCTGTGTCCTATAAACCAGTAATTACCAAGTTCATAAGAAAAGAAAAAAAAACGAGAGTCAAAAAATATGTAAGAGATGTAAGTGGTTGTCCAAATTTTAATTATATGTTATAAGTAGACATAATTATATGTTATATATGAGTAGATTGTCAATACGAGTTATTAGAGCCGGGTTGAACTAATTGTAATCCATAATTAACTAAGTAATAATAAAAAATATTTAATTCGGATTTCAATCTAAACGGTTGGATTTTACAGAATAATCGGGTTTCGTTCTAAGAAATTTATTGTATGAAAATATAAATAAAACTAAGTCACAATAAGAAAATACAACAAAATAATCAAAATATACTCACTAAAAATAAAAAAATTCAATTAAAAAATATTATACTTGATAAAATATTATTTTAAGAATGATATTGTTATTAGAGTTAGAGAAAAGTAAATATTTTGAAAGAATATAATATACAATGGTTTTACTCAATATTTAGTTTAGGATGGTAGATTATAAAAGTTGGCAATGGAATAAATTAAATTAGGCACTAGATGACGAAAGTTGGCAATGTTGTTTTAATATTAGAAACCCTCAAATCAATAAGAAGCATATAAAGATAACAAATAAGTGCAGTATTGTGGTCTAGCCAAAACCTTAGGATCCTTATTTTTCATATTTACTTGATCAAAACTTGTATATTTGTTTTATTTATATATATATATTTTTTTATGTCAATATATTTACTTGATCCGGCATCTAATTCTTTTAAAATGTCAATATATTCTCTTCAGCGTGTAATGAGATTTAAATCCATAACCTTAACGACAATAGTGATATCATTGACCATTCGTACTGAATACGATGTTCACTTTCCTTATTTACTTACATAATTGAGAGAATTAAAATTAGTGATTGATCTTGTCACTGTGGATTCGACATCCACCAATATTACTTTAATTTATTGTGTGCTTGCATTTACGATTTATTAAAAGGCATATCTTTAAATAAAAAATCTATATTTTTCGGATCAGATTGGTCAAATCAAATGAATTGGACTCATGATCCTAGTCATATTTCCGTTTCTAATTCATTTGTTCCCAAATTTTCAACTTTAAAATGAGTTTTAAGAAAATATAAGCATAAGAAATTGAGGAAGTACTCCCGTATCATAAAGGAAAAACAAAGCTGTCACCCACGTTCTTAAGCTTCTTATTTGACTATCAACTTTTTTTTACTCTCTAAATCAGATACTTTTTTTTAAACCTGACAACTTTCTCTTTTTTCTTAAACCACTTTTTTAACATCAATTTATTTTCATTTTAGTTATGTTGCGCAACTAAACGGTAAATAATTGACAAACATGTTTAATATGTGAACACACATGTGTAATATATGCACGGGTATATATTCAGATTTACACTTATCATTATGTGATGTGTTCACGTGTTGTGCTTTTATGCATATTCATCTTCTGACTAATTTTGATACGGTTAAACACACATATCTAGTTAGTCGAACACGAACACACACATAACACGTGTAGTATGTCTAAATTAAGATACGTCTATTGCATTATTATTTTTTTTTTTTGAATTTTATCATATTTTACTATTTGTTTTGTGTTTTTATATTTTTTTTTCAAATTTATATATATCACACAAGTACCGACACGTAACAAATATATCTTACATAGCGTGTTAGACGTATTACTTATTTTAAACATATATAATCAGTTTTTTAAATTTTAACATATTAAAATATACATATCTAAACATACACAATACATCCCGTATTTAATACGACACTTATGTGATACGTTATACACACGACAAACACATTTAATTCACTACTAAACGGTGGATTTTCAGAGCTGTCTTCCGGGTCTTCTAGTATTTTTCATTAATAAGTTTGCTCTTAATTTTTTTTCTTTTATTCAATGGATTTTTATGTGGTTATCGATGCAAAAGATGGTCTTTTCCCATCAACATTGAGCAGTTTAGTAAAATAAATTGGATCCTTTCAATTCCAACAATTATTTTCAAGTAATTTCATTGTCAAAAAATTGCTTACCAATATTGGAATATATGTAGTGGACCAATTCATAATTTATTTGTGACAAAATCTATCTAAAAAATCCGTCTGACCATCTAAACTTAAATTCGATTTAATTTGATTTTTTCAAAAACTTAAACTGACTCGAATCCGACTTGAGACGATCTAAAATTTGAAACAACCCGAGATTAGAGTGCCCGAAGCCCGATTTGACCTGTACACCGACCACCTGAAATCTGAGATGATTCAAGATTAGAGTGTCCGAAATCCGACCCAATTCAAACCCGAATAATCTGATCTGAGATGAACCGAGATCAGACGCCCCGAAATATAATCTGATATGAACTCAAATAACCCGAAACCCAAAACGACCCAAAATAACGTACCTCCTCACTATCCAAGCAAAGTACATGGCCTACCACTCAATCACTTAATCCACTTTCATATAGGTATCCTTCCTCATCATTGATGACCTAAAATCTAACTCGGCTTGATTTTGAAAGTTTTAAATATAATTGAACTACAATTATATACATTAATTAAGCCAATATTTAACTTTAGCGTTATGATTTGTAATTGTGAATTTTTATATGGTGAATTAGTTCCTAAGCGAGAATAATTGTTCTAAGTTCTAATAGTAATTTTCTGATTTCGGCGTTCTAACTTTCAATTTTGTTTTTATATCAAACAATTAAAAAATAAGAAGTGTGATTGATGATTATTATAACAAGCCCGATAACACACTTTTAAAATAAATAGAAATACTTATATATTAATTGATATAATTCAAGTATAATTGCGTTAACATTATTTTTAAAATAAATGAATCAATATTGTTAACTATTTATTTTTAGAGCTCACAAATTTTATTATCATTTGATCGAGAATCAACATAACAATATCAATTAATTAGAAGTTATATGTCATAAATTAAAATTACCAAAAGAAGAAGTAATGTCCATTAATTAAAATTAGGAGAGTTAGCATGCCTACAGTTTATTAATGAAATAAATTAAGTATGACGATCTGAAACTGGCCGGACTAGACACAAACTAATTAATCATATTCAAATTATTTAAAAGTCAAATTGATCATAACATAATTAAAAATTTAGATCTGATATTGACTAAAATATATTTCTAAAAAAATATATTAAAGTCTGACGATTTGAAATCCGACCCATTCTGAAATAAATATGACAAAAAAAAACCTGGCCAGGCCTGACCTGAAATAACCCAAAACTCGAGAGTACACGATATAAGATGACCTGAAATCTGATTCGAACCCAAAATCCGAGATGATCTGAGCTCGTAAAAATTTAAAATCTAACCCGGCCCGACCCGAAATGATTCGGGATTCAACTCGACTCGAGCCAGTTGATCCAACCCGGTTGACAAAATTCAACTCGACTCGAGCCAGTTGATCCAAACCCGATCTGTGACCGGACAAATTTTTTAATCAAACTCATCCAACCTAATTCACTCAAATCGACCTGTCCAATTACCACCTCTATCAGGATCCTCATTTGAAGGCTTCGACAACATAACATAAGAGAAAAGTATTAACATGATGCATGAAAAATTTATATCTAGGATATGAGTTTCGTTGATCCGATATATATTATTTTTCATATTTAATATATATGAGGCTTATTTAAGTATATACTGATATCTATCAAGGATTTATGAAAACTTTTCATATTTGTCGTGGTCCCTCAAAAATTTTAAAAATTATTATATCAATCAAAGATTTCTGATATTTTATGTGTAATTATGATTTTTTTTATTTCAACCTCATAATTTGAGACATGATATTTAAGATATATACAAAAGAATTTTAGCGATTCAAGCTCCACCGCTCTTGATACACAAAATCTAAATTATGAAGTACAGGATTAGCATGAATGATGATGAGTATCGTCTCTTTACATAGAGAATGTAGATTTAAATTCTTCAAAAATATTTGAATTTAATAGATATTGAAATTAACTGAAGTCCTTATTTTAAAAAAGAAAAAAAAAAGAATTGGGTTATGTTTGATCTGTGCTTAAAAAATGTTTACTAAAAAAATAACTTTGGTCCCCGATAAAAAGAAAAGGCTAAATCATGATCAGGTGATCTAAATTAAAAGTGAAAACAACTCTGGATCTTCATAATTACACTGGAACAGTTTTTGCACTTTGTAGCTTTTTTTCTCCTGCGAATGAAGGAGAAGATAAATGATGGAAAAAAACAATGAAGTACCGGGGCTTTAAACTTTGTATCGCTTTGAGCAGCATTAATTCAATCTAAGAAGAAACCAGGCAATAATGCTTCCACTAAACCTCCACTTGATTAAAAAGGCTAATCTTAGTGATGTTTTTCTCCAGTTTTCGAAAATAATGGAGAGATTGTAATCTGTATATGATGCTCATATTTTGTGAAAAACGGTGAAAAGAAATTAATTAAATAGAACATTTAAGTATGACGTAATTCACTGATGTATTGATATTTATATACACATCAAACAACTCCCTTTTCATATGTCGTACAAAGTATTACAACAATTAAGCTTTTATTTTGTGAAATTGACATCACAATATTTAGTTTTAATTATTTAGTTATTTATTGGTAGTTTTGACTACAAATCAGAAAGTTAAGTCCACTCGAATATCTTATGAAAATAGAATATGCAAATAGAAACTAAATTGAATGTTCATGTGTTGTCTTTGAGTTATCATGCAAAATTTAACATATGTTTCAAGTTTACATTTAATTTTCACAACCTAATTTTCTTTCTGCTTAGTTATGAGATCTTGTTAGATATTGACGGGTTAACATTCCAAAGGATTGAGGAATAACTTTTGATCTAATTTTTTTTTATTGAAAAGATAAGAGTCAAGCTCTCAAATTTTATAATTGTCCATAAAGATCTCCATCTAGATTTCAAACCCACGACCTTCCATACAGAGGATGTTGTCTTTTGCCACTAGACCAAAGACTGATTCTCAACATTTGATCTAATTATTAAGATAATATTCTTCATGTAAGGACCACATATTGAAAGTATGAAGTGGATAATTCTAATGTAGATATTTTAAATGGAATGACTTAACTATTTTTTTTACCTCAAAAACAAATAAACATAATAAAAGAGGGTCAATTGATGTCCTGTCTTCGTTCTTATTTGAAGTGGAGATTAGTTCACCCTTAATGTAACTCATTGCAATTTACATCCTCTAGAGTACTGTATGCGTACAGTAACTGTTCAAATTATTCATCTTATATATTTAAAGGATACCATTGTAAATATTCTTTTCGGAATTCAAATCTGACGGCCGTCATAACTTTACATAATTGTACACATACAAAACTATATTAGGATCTGTTTGGTGTACATGAGGGAATGGATATGATATTGGAATTTGAACTGATTTTACTGTTCATACTGGGAAATAAAAACATTGTAGACTCAATTTTTTTTTTCCCATCTTCTTTCCCATCGGCCGAACAAGCCCTAAAGGATACACTCATAATAAATGTGCGGCCATCTCTTATTTTCTTTTGCCACCAAGCCTATGATGAAGTCAGAAACTCATAGTTTTTTTTAAAAAAAAAAAACTCTTAGTTCAAATTTTGAAGTAAAATCTCAAGCTACCTGAACCAAAAAAACTTCGTAATGACTTGTTACACAATGTAACAGCAGAAAGCGCCACAGAGGATGAAGGGCTGCATGAAATGGGCCTATTGGGCATGCTCTTCAGGTGCTGGGCCAGAAGCCTCCCTGTTTTGCTCTCCAAATTGGGGGCAAACCATCAATTTAATATTTTGTTACTCACAAAATTTCATTCTCCTTTCATATACGTGGCACTCCCACTACGGTATTTCCTTCATTTGGATCCAATCAGGTACTTGGTCGCTGAGATAATAACCTGGTCCCTTGATCTGCGTTGAAATGTTTGCCAGCGCAAATCTTGATGTAGATCAAGGGTCTATGGAAGTGTCAAGCAAGTGAAGTATAGAAAGGGATGTGTGCTCTTTTTCTTTGTTCTACCACAATGGATTCCTATGTCAGCCCAATCATCCCCAACTTTCACATATGATGATAGGATCAAATAGAAAAAAGATGGAAAAGGAAAGATTTTCATGTCTCATGTCGAAAGAGTTTTACCCTTTTTTGCTGGTTCCTTTTTTTTTTTAAATTCTGTTTTCCTAATCAGACAAATAAATTTTAATCATGGAATGAGTTTTGACGTGGTGTAGAAGTGGATTGTTCACTTTGTGCCAGTTCAAAGTATTACCACTGTCTTAAAATGTTTATTGAATTTTACATTGGATTTCATTAATTACTCGTATGATTGTTATAGCATTTCGGTCAACTTTTTGCCAAGTTGAAATTCAGGTCTTTTGACTTTAAATATCCACAAGAGATGTCAATTAGCTTCTAGTTAATGACAAAAATAATATTCTTTGTTTGAGATGCCACAAGTTCAATATCTAAATAAAGAGTTATTTATGAATAATTAAAAGGAAAGGGATCCCTTGAAGACATATCATCAAACTATAAGTAGAAAACATATCTATAAAGTTTTTTTTTATTTTTATTTTTTTTCATATTTATTTGAAGATCCATTGTCAAGTGATCCCTTCTCTATTTAAAATTGGATGGTCTATATCTTTATCTTTATCTCAAAAAATATTCATAAAAATGATTTTTTTTTCCAATCAAATTTCAAATGTACTTACGATCCTTCATGCAAAGATATTAATTTCACCTCGAGCACTAGATGAAAAGATGGTTATCATTTTTGATAAAAAAAATTATTGTTTATCGAAACACTTGAAAGTGTTTCGATAAGAATTGAAGGTACAATCAAATTAATAAATTCATGCATATACTTAAATCTCAAAGATTTTTAGTGTGGCGCATCATTTATGCTCTTGAATTTTGCTTCTGTTCCCATTATCTTGATTGATAAGTGTAAAACTGCGTTGTCATATTTTTCTGAGATTTAATTGGTGATTTTATTGTTCTAAATCTCATTTATTGGCAGGTTATTATAATTAAACAAATATAAGGAATGATCCGAGTTGCTCAACATAATTTATATATTAAAATCTTATGAAATACTAAATTTATTATTTTTAGAATTTCTAACTATTTTTCAAAATTTTGAAAAATAACCAGGAATTATAATAAAATGATAAAAAGCTGTATATCAAAAAGTGTCATTTTTAAAATTTGAAAAAAAAAATTAAAAATAATAAAATTTTATATTCCATAAAACTCAATATATATATATATATAGAGAGAGAGAGAGAGTGGAGATACCGTGAGCTTAAGTTCACGGAGACCTTCCGTGAGCTTAATTCAAAAAACATATTAAATCATCTCGAAATTTTAATTTATCATTTTCATTAAATTCTTTATATAAAAATCTTGTGGGATTCAAAAATTTGAAGCGTTTTGAGCTTTTTAAGTCACCATTTTTAATTTTTTAAAATGATGTTCAAGTATTAAATATATTATTATTATTATTTTTAGAGCTGATTTTCAAAAATTAAAAACCACAACTTAAAAATCTCAAAACGCTCCAAATTTTTGCATCCCATGAGATTTTCATATAAAGAATTTAATGAGAATGATAAATTAAAATTTCAAAATGATTTGATATATTTTTTGAGTTAAACTCACGGAAGACCTCCGTGAGCTTAAGCTAACGGTATCTCCACTATATATATATATAATATACTGTTTTGTCTAAGATTTACTGAACATAAAATTTGTTTTATGAAATTTCTTAATTTACAATAAATATTCTTTGGTCGCGAAACAGAGGAAAGCTAACAATATTAAAAATCAAATTCTAGACAAATTGAATAAAAGGATGACTCTGCCAGACCAACCCGAATGAGTATACTCTATAGTACTCTATGGTAGAGTAATCGTCTGAAATCACTGTAATTTTTGTATTTATATAGAGAATAGAATTTAATTTGAGAGTATCCAACAATATAGAGAATAGAAAGGATTAAAAACATTTCAAGAGCAAAATTTTACTTTGTCTATTTTAATACCATCCATTTGATTTGCATTTGTCTTCATGAAGAGGATGCGAATTTATGCAATTAATCTTTGCTAGAAACGGACTTGAGAACCAGTACTCAAGACTCTTGTTTCAGTACCAAAGCCTCTTTTCCAAATTGGTAAAATATCTTATTCTACCCATGATGTCCCTACCATGTCCCTAGAAAATCATACCCACCACCAACCTGCTGACATACATCCCATCTGCATTTCTCCATTGCCAGGCTTTGTTAAGCTTTTGTTTCCCCCTTAATGCTCTGGTCCTTTGTCCAAACTGTAGGTTGAACTGTTGGTATCTTCCCTTGTCAAAGCTATGACCACATGAGAAACCAAATCAAAACCAACATTTGATGGTTGCAAATAGGCATCACTATTCAGATGACCCGTTGCTATATTCCTAAGCAAAAAGGTGTTGATTAGTGAAATGTTTATTCACATTTGTATGACATTGTCTGGCATCTGCAGTCTAATTGGTTAGGTCTCCTTGGACCACTGATCCCTGGTATTGGATCTTCTTAAACAGCAATATCATGCTTCTCAATAAACAAATGTACAAGTTTATCCTGATTTTTTGGTAAATTTGGATGGTTAATTAGAGTTGATCACATAGAGAACTCAACGAGGGATGCAATTGATAATTTGATATGGTTACGGTTGTATTATTTCTTTCTGCCCTCATTTTTGTTCCCCTTCTTTCAGTGAAAGAATAGTACTTGAACACAAATGGCAACTGAAATTATATCGGGTTGTGGATGTAGAGAACCCAACTATGAATTGATGGTCCCCTTAGAATCTCCTATTTTGATGTTTTTTTTAGCAACAATGACATGGTTTTGCATCAAAGATCCAAGCCTTTGACCTATCTGTTATCAGGGCATGAATATCAGAACTTATTAAAGAATCAGCATGCCACCTCACAAATTGGAGTCCTGTTCAATGAGATTGACATATACATGCCTTTCGTATGAGCATGTGATCTCTCCTTCTAATCATATCATTACGACGGTATTTATATACATTATACTATGGGGTTACACCTGATACTGTCCTAAATCCTAATTGAAGTTACAAGGGATGTTCCCTGGTAGCACTGAAGACTCCAATGTATAAGAAAAATTAGTTAAACATGTCGGGTAGATATAATAAATGGTAGTTTGTCAATGAGATTAATGTTGGCAGTTAACATTTAGGTCCATATATAAAACGAATGTAGTTTATTAATTAAAAGGAGAAAAGTGACATCTGTAGCCAGAAAAACCACTGGTACGGACTACTGGTTTAACATGTTGCTAGATTTTTTTTCTGGTTTTAAAATTTTGACAGATCTATAGTTGTAGACCTTTCAAGTTACTTTTAGTAATTAATATTTTTGTATCACTCTAAGCACACTTGAAGGAATAGAATGAATACATATGTATAAATGGGAGAACGAAAGCATTCATTTTTTAATTTATTTATTACAGGGATGTCGGACAAGTGTGAGGGAAATGATTGTATATATCAAGCATGATCAATGTCGGCAATCGAATTAATTATATAAGTTAATCAGTTTTGCAAGATAACATATAATGCCAAAAACAGAGGATTGCATGTTTATCTATTTTTTTAAGTAGAGAAAGTTAAAAATAAAAAATTTCGAATTTCACACGTAATGTAGGCTTTAAAACATAATATAGAAATAATAGTGCACGTATGATTTAAGAATATTTCATTTTTTACAATATAGATTATATAGCAACAAAAAGTACAATAATGGTATGGACATAAATCATGTTTCGACGTGATGAAAATAATAAAATTTATACATAATTTATTTTTCTTACATAATTTCCAAATTAATGATAAAGTGCGAAAAGTTCTTTTATTACGATCTTCTATGGTTCTGATTTCTGAATGTGGACTACAGAGCAATCAGCATTTTTTTTTTCGTCACTACCAGTTTTTTCCCACGTAATAAAACTTTTCAATGATATTTGTAGCGAATTGTTCAATTGAAAATGCACTTGCATAACTTCATCTGAATCTGACATATATATATATTTAATGTGCATTTTTTTATATTAAATATAGTTTAGTTTTTTTGCAAAAATACTATTTTGGCATATTAATCATATTAAAAGTATTTAAATTCATTATATTATTTATTTTGATATAGAGAATTATTATATATAATCACACATAACTATATTTTAAAATTAGCATGTCAACATATCGGTCCATACCAGATACGGTGCATACAATGTACCTACTCAAATTTGTGTAACATAGATATCAATTAATTGATGATTGATTTACACTCCACGAGACGAGCAATTTTGAATCGACCAAACCATTTTTCTAGGCTGTCAGATTTTATTTTTTATACGGTGGATACGGTTTTTTTTTTATGCACGACATTTTAGACTGTCAAATTCTAATCTCTATTTTATCTTTATTTTTATTAAATACATAACTGTTCTGATTCGGTAAAGGTTTAAATTTTTTATTGAACTTCGAGAGCTAATATCAATCATCGGATTGAGTTATTCGTCAAATAATGTTACTATCTTTATGGTCATTTGTGTTGAAGTTATAATTTTCTCTCAGTTTTGATTGTTACACGAAATACTGTATAATTTAGAAATACAATTACTTCACTTTATTTTTTTCTTAAATTATCATCAATTATTAATTTTAACTTTGCTTAAATTATGAATGTTAATTTTCTCTCAATTTTATATTTATTTTTAATTAATTATGTATTCATAATTAAAATTTATATTAATTATTAAATTACTTTCAATTTTATTTCTTTTTCTTTATATATAAAGATATAAATTTTTATTTTAAAAAAAAACATCATCAGCACAAACAAAACAGTAATTAATAAAGCTCTCTCCCCTCATTGACCATACCGTTTTTCTTTTCTTTTTTTGAGATATCGACCAAAACATATCCAACATCTATGTTGAGTGTGAAAGTTTGCCATTGGATACTTGAGTGTCACTCAGTGTGTCATTTACGAAGGAAACACGCACTGTGGTTTCACCGAACAGTCACCATACACGGACGACAGCTGCGTACATCTACACCTCTGATCTGATCTCTCTCTACCTCGAAGGCTCGAACATACAGAAACGAACATTGAAACATGCCTTTGACATCACTGACAAAGCTAACAAGCCCCCCTAAAAAGACAAAGCTAGCTAGCGACTATTCATAAACAGTTACTTGAGTGGAGACTTTCATCTGGAACGGTCAATGACACTATTTTAGTCGTTTATTTGATCCGTATCATATCTAATAAGACGGATATGAATAAAATTTTATTTTCGTTAGGTCATCGAATATAGATATGAATAAGAAAAAAAATTTATTAACTTATCAGATATGGATATGAATAAGAGGTTTTCGTTACCCATTATCCATTGAGAAAATTATATAAATATACATATAGTTAAATATATATAAAAGTATAATTATTTTATATTTTTAATAAATATATATAGTTAAATTATATAAAATATATATAATAATTAGTATATATTTTTTATGACAATTGACATGAAAAAATAATATGATTTTTGTTATATCTAAAATATTAATTATTATTGCACTTTATTAGTATATTTATATTTATTTATCTAAATCATATAATTTTTTTCACTGAATTATTTTTATTTTTATCCGTTATTTACCGTTATCTGTTCGTTACCCAAAATTTTTAATGGGTAAGGGTAGAGTATGGATAAAAAAATTTTATAATAGATATGAATAGAGTATGAGTAAAAAAAAAATTAATGGATATAAATATAAAAATAACTCCACCCATACTCTACCCTATACACAGGGGCGGATGCACACTTGGCCAGGGGGGGGGGGGGGGGCAGCGCCCCCCCTGGATTTTGAAAAACAGTGTTTTCGGTAGTTTGCCCCCCCCCCCCCGGAAATTTTTTTTGCCCCCCCTGAATTGTCTGATTAATTTTATTGAGAAAAAAATATTTAATATCATGTATAATAAAATAATTATGCAAAGATATTAAAATATAAAATTTTATAGGCGAAAATTTTCTTCATCAACTTGATTATCTATTACTTTGATCTTTATTTTATTGTTATTTTTAATATATAAAATGTTATTATTCTAATAATTTTTTTATTAGGTAAGAATATATATTAAATTATTATTATTTTATTTAGTACCCGATTAGTTAATAAATTTAAACCCGATAAGCTATTATAATCCGATATTTGTCCCCTGACTAAAATCCTACATCCGTCCAATACATTAGCACTCCTTCCATCGGACATCTTTAGCGACTGCAAATGTATGGTAGTGTAATTCTTTTGAAAGGAAACGAAATTCAATGAACTTTTTTTTCTGGTGAGATCTTAATGAACATTTATTTTGATATTTTTGACAATTAATCTTATAAATTCATTAAAAAATAAATGAAAAAAATTACAAAAATATTATTAAGTTTATGAATTGATTGTGTTTTAAATTTCATACAATTTGAATATCATTTAATATTTCATTAAATTCCATCAAAATTATATAATGATTTCAATTATTTTAATAAGTTTAAGAATGTATTTATAAAAAAAATCTAATTTTTAAAATTTTCTATGTATGAATTTACATGAAATCAGTTATCAAAATTATCAAAATAAATGACTGTCAAGGATCTCATCCTTTTTGTTTTAATAAAATGGGTTTAAGTTTTTCGAATTAATTTAAATACGTACTAGCACTTCCCGTGAAATTTCGAACCTCCGTCATGCCACAAACTCAAATAAAAATATATTACAGAATTGTCACTATCTGCGACAATGAAAATTTTGCAAGTAACTATCATAAATGAAATTCGCAAAACGATGACTTAAAATATATAATAATAATAATAATAATAAATAAATAATTTTCGTACGTATTGAAAATTTTCCAATAAAGACAATCGTTCGTAGTATTCCCATTAAATTTCTGAAATTACGTTTCACAATTAAACTTAATTAACTTGAAGTGATCGTCGCCAATGCTTACATCAAAAGAATATGCAAGTGCGCTTTTGGAACATATAGGTTTTCTCATCTTTTGGTATGGTGGAATATCATGACTGGTTGAGTCATGCATATATTTATTCTCCTTTTTGCATATTAAAGTTTTTTTTTACAATTTTTCCAGTCCTTGAGCGTAATCAATTATGTAGGTAACAAAGCTGCACTATGTTAGAATATAAATATGTATTTTTGATAACAAAATTATTTAATGAATAATGCCCAAAACAATTGATATAAAAATTATAAAAATTCTAAAAAAAATGAAATTATAAATGTGTCTGCTGCAAATATTACCTCAAATAAAATTATTAATATTCCCGCAAATAAAATTATTGGCTATGAGTCAATGACGAACTAAATAACTAAAAGTTAAAATACTTTTTTTTTCAGAAAACAATTAAAATAATTTAATTTCGATAATTATGATGACATGAGCTGGTCATCCTGGTTATCATATAAATTGAATTATTGCGCATATTCTTCCTCATTATAATATGTTGATCAACATCTCAATTATAGAAAGAAAGAGTAGACAAACAAGCAACACAATAGAGAAAAAGCCGAGATATCACCCTGTACATGTTGGGGTCCTGCGCATGTTTGGATGGTGTATGTTTGTGGGTACACAAAAAGGTGACATCCGTCAAGTGAAAAGAAGATTCTCTGTTTCTTCATGAAGCATTGCACGCAGATGTACGATTAATTATGGCAAGTCCATTTGATTCGATTGGTTTAGCGAGTTAAAATTTTCATATTTTTTTTCTTAATTATTAGTATAAACAATTATCATTTTTTTATGCACTAAACTTCAATGCCGATAAAACTGTCTCCAAATGTCCATGTTAGGTTGTCATTAACTTTTTGTTTAATTATCTATTAAATACAATAATAGTTGTACTGCCCTGCTGTAAGATTTGGGACCAGAAACACATAGTATAATTAAATAGGTGAGAACAACATTATACTGTAAAGTGTATATAAAAGTAAGGGAAATGGAATCTTGAGCTCGTGCGTGCTATCGGCGCTCTGTAACTCACAAACAGAGACCTTTTCTGGAACACAAGGGGAAATAACAGTAACATTTTGTCGGGTAGCAGTGATGACAAGATTCTGTTATTGGGTGAATGACAGATGAGATTCATAAAATAAAAAATAAAAATTTATTTTTTTATCGTTTAAATCTGAGCTATTGAAATTAAATCGAATCATTTTTTTATCCCATAACAGAACTTTGTCATAGCAATTATGGCAGCAGATTCGGATTCTTCTATCAATACCTTTTCCACCACAGAAACAGAAAAAAAAGAAAGAAAAACG
>CAXKVV010000902.1:0-48365 GCA_964058805.1 Schoenoplectus triqueter | reverse complement strand
AACACCCCTAATTCACATCTTTAAAAATACTCTAGAGATAAAATAGTGTCCGAATGAAAAATTAAAAAAGTGTCTTGTGAATTTAAGACAGCTCGTTGTACTGTAGTTCTGTTATCTCCTTTTCCATCTTTTTGAGCTGCCCAATATACCCCTACAGTACCTTAGAGGATATAATTCACTATAATATGTGGACCATCTGATTGAGACAAAAATATTTTTACAAGACCGAAACGTTCAGAAAAATATCTGAAATATTTTCCGAATTAAGTGCTCGGCATACTTGAAGGAAAGATGGGCTATCATCGGAGGTCTAAATTTCGATAATATTTTAAAACGAAGCATAAATTTGTGATTGTATTAAACAATAAACACTTTTAGAAAAATTATACTAACATATAAGTATACCTTTCAAAATAACTTTTAATATAGTGATCTGTCCCCTCGAGGTCCATGTCTTCCCTTGGTTATGATTTCATTTTGTGATTGAACGACCCTCAAATGGCCGCCAACTGAAATATCATATTTTAATTGTATTTTAAAAATATAAAAATTGTGAAAAAAATAATAAAAATAAACATAATTGAGTAATTAATATAAATTTCAATCATGAATACATAATTTATGTAAAAAAATATAGAATTGAGAGGAAAATTGACATTCAGAATTTAATAAAAGTCAAAATTCATAATTGATGATAATTTAAGAAAATAAAGTAGAACAATTGTACTCCTAAATTATGTAACATTTCGTGCAACAATCAAAATTGAGAGAAAATTATTACTTAACATAAATGATCATAGAGATAATAATATTATTTGACGAATAACTCAATTCGATGATTGACATTAACTCTAGAAATTCAACAAAAAATCTAGAACATTGCGGAATCAAGATAGTAAAGAGATAGAGATAGAGATACGCATTTTTTTCTATTATTTCATCTCTATGCTGGCACCGATTTTTATTTTTTTGATGGAAAGATGAATTTTGAAAATACGAACTTTAATATAGAAAAGTAAATGTCCTAAACGCCAAGTCAGACGTTTGATTATCGAAAATGTAACAACAATGGACATTAAGTCTCTCAACTTTAGATTTTAGAAAATATTTTTCAGTCCGGTTTTCAACATGCGATACTGATGGATATTCTTTTTGAAGAACTGAATTTTATTTTGAAGTTATCACCAAAATGTATATAACTCCGTCTCCTATCCCTTGATTCGTTTGAAAATTCAAATAATGTTGTCAGAATAGGTTCATTTGATTAATAAAAATGAAATAATGATTTTTGAAAGACTGAAACAAGAGTACTATTTGGAAGAGTGATTTTTTAATTACATTTTATTACTTTATTATATTTTTTCCATTTTTCATACATTTAAATATATCAAAAAAAAATTTCAATGAACAAGGAAAAAATAATTGTTATATATTTGAAAGTGCAAATTTACAAAACATTCAATTAATTTTGAGTGAAAAACAAACTAGATGACAGATAAATTTCATATCAACTTTGGTTCACTTCCACCCTTCTATTATTCTCTTTCCTCCCGTTTCCTATTCCACCCCACCCCACCCCACCCCCCCACACCCCCGGAACACAGGAAGAGAGCTCTTCAGTCTTCCCTCACCATTCTCTTTTTCATTTCAATGTTTGGTACACTATTCAAGAATAATATGCGAAAAATAAGGTCGCCAAATATATTCTAAATTAGCGGTGCCAATGGGACCGATGTGTCATATTATTTTATTATTTTTGATCTAATTTGAACTCAATCCATTTAAATTTAGATTAAAAAATCTTGATCCATATCTGACCCGATCGGGTCACGGGTCGACCCAACCCGTATAAAATAATTAAATATTTATTAATTAATTTATAAATAATCTTAATTAGTATATAATTAGTGTATATTTAAATTTTAATTAGTACTAAATCACAAAATTACTTTAAAAAATATAATTAATCGGTTCAGGTCAACCTTATTCATACCTGATTCGGGTTAATAATATTAAATTCATACCCGATCTAGTTATTTTCAGATCATATCGAGTCGGATCAGATTCAAATCGAATTGAATTAACCTGTCGAATTAGTTATTGACACCCCTATCCTAAATTCATAATTTTGAAATTTTGAACATCTTTCTGTTTGGAGTTGGGATATGCTCATCTTGAGGAAAAATAAATGAATCAAGTTTTCCCTCACATAAAATTAGCGACTAGCGAGTAAAGCTTTTTGTTCCAAAAAAAAATTACAATCTCATGACACTGACTAAATTGTTTTCCAGAAAAAAAAAACAGAAGTTTTTTCACACCTAATTGTTTCTGACACTGACTATTGACTAAAAAGGTATCCCACCTACCACTGCTAACCAAATTACCGATCACTTATTTTTTAAGCTCCCATTCCAAGTGCTCGGCAACGAACAAACCAAGATAAGGATTGCGTTAGATAATATGAAACAAACAAATTAAATTCATATCACAGTCTTGTAAGCAACTTAATAGCGCTATGGAACTTCGACCTGAATCATAGCATGCAATTCCAATTCCCTATTATTACTTGCACTCTTGTACAGATCAGAACGGCATCCAAAACAGGGAACCAGACCAGAAATTTAGAAGCTTCTACACGACATTATTACATCATTAAAGAAAAGTATTCACCTTATAATATAAATATTCACAAGGTTGTATAGTTAATTTATTTGCAATGAAGTATGTGAAACTGATCACAGTATCTTCACTAGTACACTGGATATAGAGATAAACATGTAACAAATAATGTGATTTTATAAACCCATCTTTATTTACAATCAAACAATGAATTATGTATCTTATACCACTTGCGTGGCAATATTTAAGTGTTGAGGAATGGATTTGATTTGCAGTGCTGGGCTAATAGTACGCAAACCAGTAAAGCAGTGTAGAGGCACTCTCATTCCTCCAACATTAATTGATTCAAGCTTGCGGCATTTGTTTACAAGAGCAATCAATCCACGCTCAGTAACTTGGCGGCAGCTCCATAGAATTATAGTCTGCATGATAATTACTGAGCTGAATAAAACATTTTCCTCGCATCTCATGGGTAGGCACTGAAATATATTGGCTCATGTTGGTACTCACTCTGTTTATAAGGACACATTTTGGGTTTATAATTGGCACAGCAAATTCTTTCTGAAGGTAGGGCCTAACCATAAGCTACCAGCATGATTAAGCCCATTTTGGCCAAATTGCTATTAAAAATCATACATTTTTGTTGTCTTGAGTCTTATAGCTCATAAACTAGATGAAATCTTAGATCAGTCGGTGTCCTGTTAATAGCTCAAAGCAATGTAGTAATAATTTTATTTTAGGAAAGACAACAGGCAATTCAAGAAAATAACTCTAAGAATGAACTCAACCAAAAGGTGAATGTAAATAATCGCCTATCAGAATTCTAATTATTGTATTGAGAAAATTTATGGATCTGCCAACAAATTTTTGCACAATGCAATGTACACTAAATAGAGAGTAAATGAAACCTGCCTTCAGATTTGTGCAGTGGTTTGCAATTGCATATAATGATTCATCAGTAATAAAGGTTCCACCAATGTTAAGATGTTGCAAAGAATAAGCTTTTGAAACCTGGAGAAAGAGAGAACTATTGTAATAGATTCCAGCAAGGGTTCCAATTTTATTCTGGTCCTATCTGAATTGGGTCCAGTGCCTGTACAGTTATGGATTACCGTATGCATGACCATTTAAAGTTCTGATATTCTATATATTCTCTGCCTTATTTCTGTCAGCCAAATTAAGCATACAGGCTTAAAGAATTTTGGACAAGTACATAAAAAAGTTCGGTATCTTTCATCCATGTAGTTGCTTTGAGCTGACTATACCTAACCTTTATGTATCTTTGACTTTAGTATTATACCATTCATGACTATTGTGTTTTTTTCTTTTACCAAAACCATGAAAATTGTGGGTACAATAAATTTTCAAATAATTTGATATTCACCTTTAGGAATTATCTTGTGTTACTACTGTTAAGAACGATAGCTGAGAGAACACATAAAGGTTAGGTATAGTCAGCTGAGAGAACACATAAAATTTTTATGACAGCCAATGAGGTTCTTACTAGATTAATAACACCTGAATCAGTTATTCCAGCCATTCCCCACAGAGAAATAGATGTCAACTTCCCAATGCATTTTGCTGATGAAATTTTGAATAGTCCTTCATCAGTAATCTGGCAACCCCAACAGCTTCGCGAGCTAGAAAGAGAGTACATTTGAAAAGACTCAACAAACATGAAATTGCATAGGCAGATCAAATATTGATTGGTAGTCTATTTCTCTTGTTTCATCGGCATCCATTGTGGGATCTTGACAAAAATAATGATTTCCTCAGCATGAGTAAGATTCTTTGAACTGCTAAATCTATTTCAACTTTTTTTGAATTTGCAGATTGTAAGGTAAATTTCAAATTAATTTAATATTTGAAACCAGAACTCATATTTAAATTTTAAGTTTCTAACCTTAGATAAGCCTTTGTTGGAAGAAAAAAAAGGTAAAAAAAAAAACTAACTAATTAAATTCACTCGTTTGGGAAGCTAAATCTTTTATTCTGGATGTATTATGAAGTCCAAAACTAAATATTTCTAATAGACCAATTACTAATTTCAGCATGTATTGTCCAAGCCCACATATTTAACCAGCAAACGAATCCTTACCTCTACAATTAACCAAACAAGAAGGCTTTATGATATATCAGAAAATAATAAGGTGCAGATTGTAATACGAGACAAAACTAAAATTCAACATCCTGCTTACATGTTAAGCTCTTTAAGGTTGTCAGCAGCGCAGACGAGGAGAGCTGTGGACTCATCATCCATCCGCTGATCAGCGAAGCTCAGCCTCTCTCTTCCAGCCAGTGACTCCAGCGCTGCCCGTCTCCATTTCCTGCATACCCCGCTAGCCCTTTCAACCAAAATTCGAACAAATTCTCAATTGAAAACATCTCATAGGAAATAAACAATAGTATATAGTATAAAACACAACAGGGAACTATAATAAGCACTGCAGTCGTGATTAGCAAATCACTTACTGGGCTAAGTCACGGAAGGAGGGGAGGAGGAAGAAGGTGTAAGCCAACAGGTCGATCGGAAGCCTATCGATCTCCGCCTCTGTCTCCGTCGCCATTAAGAGGAGGAGAGGGGAAGCTCGGGGAAGCTCTATGACTTCCCTGGAGGAGAATTTAATACACGCTTGACGCTACCGAGCAAAAAGAGTAGAGAGTCGTCAAAACCTCTTCTCCAGTTTACGATTGCCTCTGTTTTCATTGTGAGGTCCTGCTTTCTCGCACGAATCTTCATGGAATTGGGTGAAAGATCAGCTGTTGAATGACACTGGAGAGGAACTGGATGAGGATGGGAGAGTTTTGCGGGACAAAACATGGGTTGCTTTTAAACTTGAAAAGATTAACAGTTACTTATGGAGAGAGCATGAGTTCCTCGTGATTCGGTTTGTATCGGATCACAAGAGATCGGACTGCTGAGAGATGCGCAATATCTGTATTGTTGGTTTTGCAGTTGCAGAGACATAAACTTAAATTTTATGAGTACGCTTTCATTCAATATTATTTAAATTAAAAATACTTATACGACTAAAAGACCATGTCAAATTTTCAATAATAGAGGTGCTTGTGCTGCTGTGCCACAAGTACTACCATAGAAGTAAGTAATTAAAAAAAAGGAGTTTAATAATCAGATCACATATATGATATATCCTTGTTATTTGAACTTCTCTAATTAATATATAATATAAGCCGCTAGAAGAATAAGTTTGAACACATATCCAAAAAACAATCTTATGGAGTTAAGTCAATAATTGGTCATGATAACAAACAATTAGTCCATGGAGAAAAAAAAAACTTAAGTTCTATGGCGGATTCGTCTTGGGAGATCTTCATTGATATTGTAGGACAAAATTTGCGGGATCTTATTTTGAGATTTTTTGCAGAAAGAAAAATATTTAATTTGTTTTTTATGGTATGCTGTATGCAACTCTCAGAAGTCTTTGCTTTTGTTAAACATCTTCGATAATAATAAAGCCATGAGCCCATCTGCCCATGAGGCCATGACTCTGTCTCTATCCCTGCTACTTGTTTGGACCCGTTCAATTTGCAATGATCAATGGAACTGTGGGCCTGTGGCTCCTCTCTAGATATGACTTATGAGCTTAGAATGTTGATACGATGTTGTCATTCTCCTTCCAGACTTTTTGTATGCATACATATTTTCATGTATTGAACAAAACGCTAACAAATTTTTTCCTCTTGATTCTTTATTTATTTGTACTAACGCGTTTTTTGGATGGAATACTAACGCATCTTTACATTAAATAATGACGTATAAGTTTTTTTGGGACAAAAGTGGCCTCAAGGACCACTGGTTAATGAATGGGAATGATCATTTGAAAATGATTATTTTGACAATCTTAAATAATGAAATTTCAAATAAATTAGGAAAAGTTTTAAAAATAGAAAAAAATATAGATATATTGTTTAACTGACAATTTGGTTATGTTTCAAATTTCATATAATTTAAGTATCATTTGATAATTCATTAAAGATAATTAAATTATAACTATTATGAATTACATAAAAATTTAAGCGGTAATGTCTCCACTTTATTAACAAGTTAGCCTCCAAACTTTTAATTATGACAAACACTCGCCCTCGAACTATCCAACCTATGACAAACACCCTCTAGCAGCTAATTAACTATATAATACTTCATTTAAAATAAAAAATAATTAAAATACCCTTTTTTGTCTATAATACAATAATTAAAATATATTTGTTTTATGAACTTTTATTTTACAAAAAAGTAACTATTCAAAAATAAAAAAATACAGGGAACTAATTTAATATTTGAAATATATAATATACTTGTTATGTTATTTCTAGTTAGGTTTTATATATCTCATTTTTATCGTTACCATGAAAAATAGTTATATAAATAATTGAAATTATTTAATTTTTATGTAAATATGAATGATTAAGAATGAATGTGAAAGGAGGGGAGAATTCTCAGAAGCAGGGGTTGTTCAACAACCAATAAAATACACTTGCACGTTGCACTAGGAGAGTGAAGCGTAGCGAGGAAGGCCGATAAATAGGATAGGGCTTGGCTATCTGGAGTCAATTTGATTGAGATTGAGAGCCGGGAAGCAACCAGGCCTTGAGAACTGGGCTTGGAGCTCGAAAAGCAGCAATTTGTGACTTAGGAATCTCGAGTTATTAACCAGGTGCTTCGTAAAAAAGTAAAGTCTACTTACTTGAATTCACTGGTCCCGTAAACGAGTGACAAATGCCTTGTAAAGTTTTCCTTTTCCCTTTCAGCCAATCCAAGAGTTCAGTTCACTTGAAAGCGGGCAGCCGAAATCAGCAATTGGATATTTTGTTTGCGCCCAATGCAAAATATTATGAGGTTTTTGTTAATTTTTTTTTGAAAATTAAAAGGTATTATGAAAACAAGAAAATGAAATATTGTTATCAATTATGACTATTTATTCAAATGAAAAATTTTTAAGTAAAGCATATAATATCAAAACAGAAATGAGATAACAAATATGTTATTTATTGTGAATATTTAGTTAGCTCGTTATATTTTTTTAAATAGTAACTTTTTTTGTAAATTAAAAATCAATGAAACAATTTTTTTTAACTATTATGTTATGGACATACACGAATATTTTGATCATTTCTCATTTCGAAATGAAGTATTATATTGCTTTGAGGGGATGAATGTTTATCACAAATTGGATTGGATAGTTCAGGAAGTGTTTGTCATAATTAAAAATTTGTGGATCAACTTGTTAAAAGTTGAAATTTGTGGGCAGAAAGAGTAAATCCACGTTAACATTAAATATTACAATTTCTTTTCTTTTTGTCTGTACAAATTAAGTAAAAGAATATACAAAACAATAAGAACTTAAATTAACAACGATTCATAAATGTTAAATGATTAGCATAATTCATGATGCTTAAGTGGACACTGATTCATGATTAGTATAATTCCAACATTGGTGATTAGCATAATTCATAATTCGACAACGACTCATGATTAGCAATAATTCCGACGTTGGTGATTATGTTTATCTATCAAAACCTCACTGGCACTCATGTTACAGGATGTTATATGGAGAGTTTCCCCCCAATTTTATTTAAAGTCCAAGCACATACAGCAATCACAACGGTAAGCTTGGTTCAAAATTAAACACACAATTACAACTTAGGAGCTAAACATCTGGATTTTCCTTTCAAGCTCATCTTTCTTGGCACCAACAATACGAGTTACCTCTTTGCCATCTTTTACAATCACAAAGGTGGGCATCGCCTGTACTTGCCACTCACTTGATACCTCCTGAAAAAAAATTGGGAATACATTAATGCTTCCATGATTTTAAATAACTACAGAGGTTCAAATGAACTTCAGATTTCTTTTCTTGAATGAAATCTGACTTGCGATAATGATCAACGCTTCTGACATTTTGATCAGAAGAAACTTCTTTTCTTTTTTTTAGCAAAAATAGTCATATTTGTTCTTCTCTCTTTTTAACTTGATAAGGAAAGGAGCAGCAAATATCAAAACATGTTTTCTTTTTGTAAATTACAGTGCTTTTTGTTTATTATTACTGTTGTCTGCTGTGTATGTATGTGGGGGTTATTTTTTTCCATTTTCATTTGAGTGGGGGGCTTAGTGGCTAGCTCACCGGTAGCTCATCAAAATCTAATTTAACAAATAGCTATAATGAATTTAACAGAGAGAGGTGACTCACTGGCAGCTCATCAACATCTACTTTAACAAAAATAGCTTGAGAAAATTTAACTGAAAGAGCCTTAAATATAGGTTCAATCATGCGGCACGGTCCACACCAAGTAGCAGAGAAATCTACTACCAACTGTGTAAAAGTAGCAGGAAGGAAAAAAAAAAGATGAAAGACACCATGTTAGATCTACAGATACACATCTTCCAATTTCAAATAAATAAAAACCAGTTAGGGAAATCTACATAATCTGTTATATTAAATGCATCCTTTTCTATTAAAAGACAAGTCAGTTGCACCAAAATTAAAACATACTATTGGTAAAAATAAAAATAGGCATGAAAAAATGCTTAGTTTGGCAGTTCAAGTTTAGTTTGGGTACTAAATGGTGCTAATTTCAGTAAAATACAATTTTGCATATAAAGACGAAAATTAATAGTGTTAATTCCCGGTGTACCCATCAAAAATTTTTAGACAGCCAATTTCCCCATCTAAATGCCATACTATTTTATATCCCCATGAAAACTTAACACCCTTCCTTATTTCCCCTTTCTTTGTTTGGCTAATTATTAAAAAAAGGAATTGAAAATCATACCCTTTCCTTATGATGAGATATCCTCTGAACTTTATAATACCTTTCCTTGGGTTTTTTCAGGCACCAGTTGTAATAAATAATTGCATGGCTTGCAAAGCTACTAATATGGCAATTTAACCACTAATATGCTGGCAACACTGCGGCATGATATGCAATCTTGGGAATTGATAGGAGCATACAATGATGTCTACATGATTTACATCAATCAACCTTATAACTGTGTTGCAAGATTTGCACCATAATATGAGGAAATATGACTCACCATAATATGCATCAGGGCTGGAACTGATCTCAGTTACTGATGATTCTCACATATGTATGTTACTGAGCATGGGTAAATGGGTTGATCATACTGTTTTAGTTCATTTTTTTCAGTCACATGAGCGGCAACTACCAGAGAACGATTGAGAGATCAATAAGAAATTCAATTTATTTATTCTTACATCAATTTCAACACATAGCAGTGCATACATAAATCATGCTACCTCTTTCATCAAGACACAAATTCATTATTCATAGGATAACATTACTTCTCCGTAATCTTAAATTGATCACTGCTGATTATAGGAGAATAAATTATGAAGAACTGACAATATAGCAGAATTTCATTATCTCTTTCCTGATATATAGATCCGTAAGAAAATTGATCGCTGTTGATCATACTGTTATATAGTTAGTATGCGTGCAAGAACTGATTATATATGCATCGCTATGTACTATCAACTGATGCAAGAACAAATAAGGAACTTTGCTATTATCAGTTCTCTGTAATATACTATCTGCTATAACTAAGTTATTTATTATCTCCTATAATCAGCAGTGATCAATTTTCTTACCCATCTACACAACAGGAAAGAGATAAGAAAAGCAAAACCAACGAATTTTATTATTTGCTATCAATTTTTATAATAACTTTGCTATTTATATGAACTACATGAAAATAATAACATAAATAACATTATGAGGGTGACACATGAGGGAGAAGGAGAAACAAATAATGACTCGTTGATTTGTTGTTCTAAAATTAAGCGGATACCTCCATTTAGAATGAAAGGGTAAAATTGGTAAATTCAATATTCCATAACAGATTAATAACAAGTTAAACAAAGAAAAGGGGATAATAGATAATAATTTAAGGTTTGATGCGGATATAAAATATTATGATGTTTAAATGGGGATTGACTATTACAAAATTTTCTGATTGAAACATCGGAAACTAACCCCAATTAGATATTATATATCCTTCTCTTATTTCTAGTGAGACTAAACTGAGAAATCAACAAACATATTTAAGACTCAATTTTTTTTTTCTTCAATTTGAAGCGCATTTACTTAAATTTGAAAGTCGTTTAGGATGAGCAGGTAGTATGAATCCCAAAATTTGATACAAAGACCATCACTCAGAATATCGGTACTCCCATCTCCTCTCAACCCAATTAAACCCTAGATCAGCCTTATTACCCCATATTATCTCAACCAAAATATTAATATCAGAAACAACAAAGATTAAATTGATTACAGTCAAAGATCAGCATACAGTATTAACCACAGATGGACAGACGGGATTAATTAAGAACAAAACGCCAGGACAAGAAACAAAGTACCATCTTGTTAGAGTTCTTGTGCGCTAGAAACTGCTCGTTGAAGCGATCCTTTGAGTGCACAGCTATCACATTCGATTCCGCTCCGCTCTCCTCTTGCATGGCCGGGGCAGAAAAAAAAGCTACCCATTCTTTTGTTTCTCTTCTCTCCTCTTTTTCAACGCTTAGGTTCGTGCGCAAGAATGAGGAGATGAGATATTGTTCATAACTGACCCTTCTCCTAAACATCAAAAGATGATTCATTTTCTATTCATTTTTGAAAGGGATAGTTCGACAATGAGTTATTTTAATAATTTTAATAATATTTTTTTAAATAAATATTAAAAGAATTTTAAAAATAAAAAAGTTTATAAAAAGCTTCTTATACTCCAATTTATATATTTTATTTTATATCTCAATTATCTTAACTAATTTAATTACTTTTTAATTATTTTTCAATTCATATTTGAAAGAAAATAAAAAAACGCGGGTCACGTACTTGATCCCTTTGAATCAAACCTCCGGTAGCATATTTCATCTTTGAGAACCTTCATGCTATATATCATTGAAAAACTATCAACGAGAGAACACAATGAACTAAATTACACACGAAATGAATCAACGATTTGAGATAAATCAAGAGAGAAAGTATCTCAGCTAGAAATTTGATTGGAGCGATCTAATGTATATGAGTCTCAATCGATTGATCAAATATATTCTCTAGACCAAAGGGATGATACGTAAAGTTTTAAATAAGTGTTCTAATGTTTTAAGTATTCGAATCATCATTTTACTTCTTATACCCAAAGAGAATATGTTAAAACTCACATTTAGAAGCTCGATTGATCAAGAAGATGAGATAGATTAATTTTTAGGGGTAAGAAGATAAAAATTGAGTATTCATTCATTCAAATTGGTTGAGAGATAGAAGAGATTACAAGAAGGATATTTTGTTGCACTAAATAAATATGTGTTATAATTATTATTGTAAATATGAATACTTAATTATACCAAATATAAAATTTTATTATATAAAATATAAAGATTTGGATTGTAATATTGAGATTGAAGGAATTTCAATGCAAAACTAACAAATACTACAAATTTAGACTTGTTTGTACTAGTAAGAACTAAGACTAAATTAAATATTATATTTTGAAGGATATATTAATATAAAATTTTAGTCTGTAAATATGAAGAGTTATTTATAGTACATATTTAGACGTATATGTAGTATATATTTAGATTTATTTACAGTAATGAAAATTAAGACTAAACTAAAAAATATATATTGAAATGATACATTAAGATATGTTATGATAGATATTAAGACTTATATATATTATATATTCAGATATATTTTTGTCATAATTATTTTAAAAATATTATTTGGTATTACAAACTTATTATATATTGTTGTGGATATTATAACTTAATGATATTTTTGCTATTTATTGAGATTTTTTTTATAAATATAAATTATAAGATTTTAAGATATTAAGAAAAATACTAAATATAAATTTATCAATTGTAAGGTCTTAAAATATTAAGAATACATGTATTCAGAAAATATTATGAAATTTTATATGAGTTAGGCTATGGTGCTACGCGTAGTTAATGAATCAAATTTGTTACGGACTAAAAAATATAGATAATTCATCTCTAAATATTGATTTATGGATCTCAATAAATTCTTTATCTCAAAATATTTGATGGGATATAAAAATTTTCCATTTTTTAAATTTTCTAAGTATTAATTTTGAATTTTTTTAAGATGATTCAATACTAGTAATAAAATAATATATATTTTCTAGGTCATTTTTAAAAATTCAAAACTAATACTTATAAAATTTAAAAAATAAAAAAAAATTATATCACATCATATTTTGATATAAATAATTTATTGAGTGTTGGGTTCACAACATACATGATATGCAGAATTTCAAAACTTTTCATTCAACTCAATTGAAAACCAAGAACCATGTGTATAAAATTCGAATCTAATAAATAAATTTGTGAATAATGTACCTTACTTGGTATCGTAACCAAGCGCGACAACTTCTTTTGGATGGTGATTGCGTGTGCCTTCGCCAATCATCGGAAAGATGTCGATGTTGATATCGTCTCTCAAAAGCTTTCTAAATGTGAAGCCTTTACGGCGTGCACTCCTTGATGCGTCGAAGCAAGACTACTAGGCCTCCAATAGAACAAGATCTCAAATCCCTTTAGGTCTCAACACATGAGAGGGGTGGAAACTCAATTGGATTTTTGGGAAAGAGAAAAATTAAAAACTATATAAAATTAATGATAGATGTTTCACCTCCTCTACCTCCTCTCATAATGATAGAAGTTTTTCATTCTCTTCACCTTCTCCTTAATTCTAGATTTAATTTTGTATTAATTTTTTTTATTACATGATGTTTCTCTAGCCTATAAATAGAGTCTTATATGTTGTTGATGGTGAAATATATCCCTAGAAGAGATAATATAGAAATAAGATTTTAGCCTCTCACAACTTTTATCTTCTATCTTTATTTTATAACATGTTATCAGCACAATTTCGCTCTAGTCGAGTTGTGACGGAAGTTTGTTTTATAGTAGAAGCACGATATCGACATAATCAGATTATCGTAAAATTATCTCCAAAAAGAGGTACACTTTAGATTATATTTTATCATTTTACCATTAATTATAATATCTATTTTCTTGATGAAATTATTCTTATATTGGATGAGACTAATATTTTTATTCCCCGAAAAGAATGATAAAATAAGTAAATACCAGAAATATTTTTTATTATTTATTCAATAACCAGAAATTATTGATATTTTTAATGGTCAGAAGTCATTGTATATGATAATTGAAAGTTTTATCAAAATATGTTACAATTGATAACCCGAAGTTATCGATATACTTAATAATCGGAAGTTATTATTTTATTCAACTAAAATGATAACCAGAAGTTATCAATTAGATAAATAAATAAATATAATGTCTCTAATATTTCTCTTAATGACATGAAGTTATTAATATTCTATTTCTTTAGTAATTTTCATAAATGAATGTTCGATTAAATTTATTAATATTAGTAGTATTTTTATTTTATAGTCCTTATGACAAATCTTACTAAATTTGAATTCGTTACCCTTGATATATCGGACAAGAACTATCTCCCATGGACTCTCGATGCTGAGATCCATCTTATCATAAATAATCTTGGAGATACAATAAAAGATAAAAATAAGGTCTCTCCGCAGGAGAAAGCCAAAACAATGATATTACTCTGTCATCATCTCTAAACTGAATATTTAACCATAAAAAAGAAAGATATGACCATAAAAAATAAGTGCTCCTCCCAAAACCTCGTTATGAATGGATTGTTTAAGGTTGTAAGATTTAAAATCTGTGAGTGAATATAATTCTGTAATGTTTCACATAACTTCTGAATTAAAATTATGCGGAGAAAAAATTACTGATGAAGACATGTTAGAAAAAATATTTTTTACATTTCATGCTTCGAATTTGCTCATACAGCAGCAATATTGGGAGTGTGGTTTTAAAAAATATTCAGAATTGATATAATGTCTTCTCGTTGCGGAACAAAATAATGAGTTTCTCATGAAAAATCATCAATCACGACCCACTGGCTCTAGTCAATTTCTTGAAGCAAATGCGACAACATTCTCTGAAGTGAATGCAACATCATTTAAAGAAAATCGTGGTCGCGGCCCCAGAAGAGGTCGTGGATGTGGTCACAATAATGTTTGACGACGTGAAGGTCATAATTTCAAATCAAATGATAATAATGCGGGGAGATATAAAAAAAATAATTCACCATCTTCTAAAAAGTTTGAAAGTAATTGTTATAGATGTGGTATGACAAATCATGGGTCACGCACATATCGTACTCTCAAATATTTAGTTAAACTCTGCCAAGCATCCATCAAGAAAAATGAAAAAAGAAGTAGAAACAAATTTTATTGAAAATGAGTCAATTGGTTTACTCATGGATACACACCTAGATGTTTCTGATTTATTTGAGAATGTTGATAAAGAAATAAATATTATGAACTAAGTTTTTTTTATTTATTTTAGTTCAGTTTTATGTTGTAAGTTTATGTTTCTCATGAATAAAATTAGTTTATTTAAATTTGATCTTGTATATTTCATTTGTTCAAAGGAAAAAAAATATGATTTAAGGCTCCAGCAGATCAATGACAAATATTAGAGACGAATGTCTAGTAGACAGTAGAATAACAAACATTATATTAAAATGTAAGAAATACTTTTCTCAATTATCTCCTGCAGAGATACATGTTAATACAATTTTCGGTATTGGTAACTTAATTGAAGGCTCTGAAAGAGCTTATATTTTGTTACCTGAAGGAACAAAATTAATTATAAATAACACATTATACTCTAGTAAATTTAGAAGAAATTTACTAAGTTTTAAAGATATTCGACGTAATAATTATCATATTGAAACCAAGACTGAAAATAATATTGAATATCTTTAAATTACAACGATTAAGTATGGTCAAAAGATCATATTATCCCTTTTTAGGAGGAGCGCAAAAAATGAACAAACTGAGGGGTATCAAGTAAATTTATTATCCAACCCGCCAACCGTAAACCGTTGAAATGAAGGGTTCGCCATGGACGATAGGCCATGGAGGCAGTTTACCTGATCTTTTGTTCGGAGACGCAAATCTTCTAGAGGCCACAGTAGCACTAATTACTGCGTGCACCGAGTCAGGAAGCCCTTAAATCGTTATAAAGTTCTCCGTTAAAATAAATCAAGGAGATGTTCGTTTAATTTCTCCTGTAATAACTGGACACATCCTGCTGTATGAAACGGAGATATAATAATATTCTATTAATATAGTCTGCAACGTGGGGCCCACAGTCACGCTTATCTGAAAGAGGCTTCAGCACACCACGTCCTTTCGTCTGACCGAAGGCGCGGTTCAGCGCAATAATTTCTCACCAATCTACTCACGGAGCAATAGCTTTACTTTGGACCTGTTCTACCCAATCCACCGTACACCGGAAAAACCATACCGCGCCGTTCCCTCCTCTCCCTCGAGATCGTCGGAAATTGATCGGCTTTCAGGTAAAACCTTTTACTCTCTTGTCTATTTCGTAAGTAGGGCTGCCTATATTTTTTTCTGTAGTCGTTTCGGTCATCTCTTTGGTTTCTCCGATCTAGGTTTTCCAGGTCGGTGATTTGTTCGATTCCTGGGATGGGAAACGGGCCATGCTTCCCTTGTGATCTGTTATTTTTCATATTAGTTCTATACGTGCCTATTTGCTTCGAGAAAAGAATGCTTTGGTTCTGTTAGTTGAGCACTGTAGGAATTTTGTCTGTTGTTCTTTTTTTTTTCCTTTTGAAATAAGGTATTGCGTTGAGATAATGTGATTCCTTATGTGGATTGTGAATGAATTGATTTAAAGTTATTTACATCGGTTTTTGTTGGAATTTGAGATCATCAACACTATTTTATTCGCTACCTGAAACTTCATCCAGAATTTTCTTCTCTGGCTTGTTGTATTGTGGTAAACTTGTCAGTTGCCAGTTGGATTTGTTACCAGATAATTCATGTAAAATTTACACTTGCATCTTCTGTTTCTTTCTGCTCCTGAGTTGGGAGAAAAGGAAAAAGAAGGAAATGGAAAGAAAAATCAAAATGAAAGGAAACAAATGAGAGAGAGTTAACTTATTGTTACCTTCAAAATGGGGAGGGTATGGGGTGATTCTCTCCATTTTTCTCCTGTCATCACCATTTATCTCTTGAAATCAAAACTTGTTAGCTATGGTTAACATCTCTCTTTTCCCTCTCCCATCCTATTCTCCCAATGCACCACATTTAACTAACTTCGGATTAAACCTGGCTGTATTGTCTCCCAATGCACCTCATTTTCTAAATGGTATTTTCCATGAGAAATTGAATTAGAGACTTTGGAATATATAATTTTAAACTCCAGAGGAAATTGAATATTGATAAAATCTGCTTTGGACAGCTGCAATCTTGAAAGATTTTGAGTGTACTTTCCAAGAACGAAGTCTTTACTGTGCATTCTGGTAGATTGACAACATGATTTTGTTTTTGCTCTATTTATTTAGTACATGGAAGAAGTTGAGATTCTAATGATTTGTCATTGCTCTTAAGTTGTATCATTTTTTCCCCAGCAATGGAGAATACAAACTATGCTATTGAAATTGACGGTGAGGCCATATGCCTTGACAATGATGGAGAAACTGTTGTAGAAGAACAGGAACAGACTGAAGAAGTAACCCAAATACAATCTACCTCAAAGGAGGATACATCTTTGAAAAATATAGAGAGGAGCCCGAACAAACTCCCAGTTGTGATGAGTAGCAAGGAGTTGAGTGAAGAATTACTTGGGCAGGTTGTGTGTAGTGAGGAGGAAGCTTACAAACTTTATTGCGAGTACGGCCTCCGAATGGGTTTCAGTATTCGCAAAGGAAAGCAGTACTATTTTACTGGTACCAAAAACATCCGCACCAAAGATTACTATTGTTCGAAGGAAGGGAGCCGGGATGAGGATCCAGATGCGGATCCATCCCGGCCTGATGCCCGGACCAACTGCAAGGCAATGATCCGGTTCCGGGTTGATAACCAAGGCCGGTGGAAGGTGATCCGTTTAGTCCAAGAGCATAACCATGAGCTAGTCCGACCAGGGCAGAGACACATGTTGCGATCAGCACGTTCACTTATGATGACCAAACCGGCAATTTTGGAGAAAATGGTAGCAGCAATCCAGCCAATCTCTCGCTCTATTGTGAGTGAAGAAACCGGCATGGGTGCTAGTGTTGGTCCTTCGTCTGACACTGAAGTTGTAACTCAGGATTTGACCGAGCAAGATGGTAGTGAAGAGAAGGTGACTCTGATTGAAACGGGGGATGCTCAGGGTGCTATTAACTATTTCAAGCAACGGGTTATGGGGGAGGGTATGTTCTATTGGGATGTGCAACTTGACAGCGAAGGGCGGATAACTAACATATTCTATCGTGATGGGAGGAGCCACATTGATTACGATTGTTTTGGTGATGTGGTTGTGTTTGACACGACATACCGTATGAATAAGTACAACATGGTGTGCGCACCTTTCCTCGGTGTCAACCACCATTGGCAGAATGTCATGTTTGGTTGTGCATTCTTGCTGGATGACTCAGTTGAGTCTTATGAGTGGCTTTTTAGGTCCTTCGTCGAATCAATGGGAGGTCATGCGCCTAAGTCACTCTTCACTGACAAAAATCTTGCTGCCGCAAAGGCCATCGAGAACGTTTTACCTGACACACGGCATTGTCTTTGTCAATGGCATGTGCAAAAGAACATGGAGTCCCATCTTGGAGCCTCTAATATGAGCCGCACCTTTCTGAACCTCTTCACCAAGTGCATGAAGGGTTGTGAGTCGGAGATGGAATTCGAGGATACGTGGGGCATGATGGTCAGAGAGTACAGTGTACAAGACCATTCATGGCTCAATGAACTGTACAAGGATCGTGAGAAATGGTGCAGTGCATTACATAAGGATGTGTTTGATGGGGGTGTCACCTCCAATGAGAAAGCTGAGAGCTTGAGTAATGTTTTCAATGGCATTTCAGATGAATCAACTTCTCTGATGGATATTCTAATCAACCTAGATAAGCTTGTTGCTAGCTGGCGGCACAATGAGGTAGAAGAGGATTATCGCTGTAGTCAGAGTGCACCCGAGCGTGCCATCAAGAACAGCAGTTTATTGAACAAAGCAGCTGAGTTGTACACACACAAGGCTTATAAGCTGTTTGAAGCAGATTTTCTTGATGGGAATAATGCGACTTCCTATCAGGAGACGCAGTGCGGTGGGTCCCTCTATCGGTTCCAGTTCATGACTCAAGTAAGAGGATCAAAAGTGTGGATAGTGTTGCTTGACACATCTACAATGGAGGTTACATGTAGTTGCAAGAAGTTTGAGACCATGGGTTTGCTCTGTCCCCATTCACTAAATGCACTCAACCTCAAGAGTGTTGATCGTATACCTGACAGGTATGTTTTCTTTCATGCCTTCCCTCTTGTATTTTAGGAGAACTTGTATTGTGCTTAATTTGTATATATTCAAATCTTTTGACTAAATTGAGGTCATTTGACCTTGTCATCATTTTGGTTCTGGAAGTACAATATGTTTCATAATTGACTAACACAAGATAATCCTGTACAATGTACTTGTGTATATCTAGTGTGATGCTAAAACTACTTGATGCGTGACAGGTACATGCTCAATCGTTGGACAAAAGATGCAAGGAGGAGGGCATATGGGATTGGGAGAGAGCGACCGAGCAACAGCATGGCGCACCTTGAGGGAAGCATGGCTGAGATGGCATACAGAAACCAAGCTATGAAGTACGTTTACAATGTTCTGCTGAAGAGCCGTGACAATGAGGAGCTGAAGAAGATCTTGTGGGATGCGCTCGAGGGTGGTGAAGAATCCCTGGAGACTACTTTTGAGATCAAGGGTTTGCTTCCTTATGCTTCTACGAGGGACAAGGAGTCTGAGAAGAATGATAAGAAAAAGAAAAGGCTGTTGAAGGAAGAGAAAAAGTCGAGTAAGTACTGTTTCCTGTAATGCAAGTTTTGCTCTTCAATGGTACTAAGGTTTACAGCACCAGTCAAATAATACTACTTGATATCTATCTTTCTTAGTTTTTTCTTGGGTTTATTTTGTGCATAGTGGATATCTTGTAAATCATAATGCATTTTGGATGAGTTTAATTTTTTGGCTGAATAATTAATTAGTCATTACCAATATAGAGGCTGATGTTGTACACAGTGTCTTATGCCAGTACTAAGAGGGTGGTATGACTAGATTTTGTTATTAGGATATTCTTTTAATTTGCTCTGTTAATGAATAATTGATGATTCTCTGATATTGCTAATTGTGATGCAGAAAAGGCAAAGAAGACACTTGTACCATCATCCCAGGACCCAGTGTATGTTGCACTTTCCAACAACACCCAACCTTATTCAGCACCAGATCTGCAAATGAACCAGCCCGCTGTTACTGGCAGCAGACCAATGTATGTTCAGGTATGGGCACACCTTTAACCCTCTGGTTCTGATCATTTTAAATTTGGTTCTTTTGTCAATTGTCGAAGTGTGGTGATGCCTTCTGTTTTTGCAGGGTTATGCAGCTAATGATGTGTCATCAGGCCAGATGTACATGCACCCCAATATGAACAACATTCCTCATTGTTCGTCCCAGGTACTATAATGCACTGAATTTACTTGAGAATTTGATCAAGCTAATCATAAATCCCTGACAGAAACAAAAATGTTGAGAATTTGATGGCAACGAGCCCAATAATAATCATGGACAACTAAAATTTATTACTTAGAATGCTCTAATTGAAACTCTAAAATACTTTTTAGGGGGAAAATATAACTAAAATGCAAATGACTTTTGTTGGTTCTAAAATTAATTTCTGACAGGATTACTCTTCGTATGGTGGTATTCGTCCTCCGATGCCAACAAATTTTGGTTCAAGAAACATGTGAATACTGACCATAGAAGCAGCGGAATGGTCATCCATGCATCAGCCATTGCATGCTAGTGTTTGCGGTGGTAGGCAAACCGTGCTCAGACTGTTGATTGTACATCTGTTCTTTCGCGTTCATGACTAGATTGTTGTGAATTGTTATTTGAGGAATTTCTCCCCTACGTTAGAGAATTTGTAGGCATTGCTAAATTAGATTATTATATAATGTGTATTCTGTCTGCAATTTTGCATTATATGGAGAACAAGTCGATTTCACAATAGACCAAATAGTAGAACCGGGACAGCCGAATCTGGACCAACTCTTCAAATCTAACTTTGCGTCTTCAAATGTTTATCCGTCTCCATAATATATCTTGCCTTATCTTCTGGCGCGTGCGCACATAATCCTGACTTCTACCATAAAAAAACAGAAAGAAAAATTTTCTTCGTGTTTTGATAGGTACTCGGGTGGGGGTTCAATCGTCATTTATATTCGTAAGTAATTGCTACAAGCCGTTCAGTCGCTTTTACTGGTATAAATGGACTAGTACCCTACTCAATTCTCCTAGAAAATTCAAAGCAATCCACCTCACATGTCATCTTCCTTGTTGCATGCCAGTCGCTTTGACTTAATGGGCGCCAATACGCTAATCAAGACAAAAGGGATACTTAATTTATTTTTTCAGTACACTAATCAAGACAAAAGGGAGGCTTAATTTTGTTTTTGCATAAGAAAATTTAAAGCAATCCATCTTCACATGATCACATGTTATCTTTCTCGAAGCTTGTAAGAGTACATTTTGAATCTCCATCTGATACTGAGCTCACGTGCCCATTTGAACTGTACTGAGATACAAAGAAAAATCAAGATCTAGATCTCGTTGCTAACTTGCTACCATCTCATTGTATTTCTCTATGACGGATATTGAAGAACATAAAAATCGTCAAATCATGTCCGACAACCTAAGGGCAGGAATTAGCCGTCAGGTACTGTTATTCCCATTTCCATACCAAGGCCACATCAATCCTATGCTGGAGCTTGCCTCTGTACTTCACTCACGTGGCTTCTCCATCACCATTTTTCACACTCGATTCAACTCCATTGATTCTACACAGCACCCATCATATGATTTCATCTCCGTAGAAGATGGGATCTCCGCCAATCAGTTTGATCCAGATGATCTCCTTGCCCAGATTATGGCACTGAACAGTAGTTGTGCAGAGCCTTTTCATGACAGTCTTAGGATACTCCTTGAGAACAAAGGAGCTGCATGTCTCATTGTTGACATGCACTGGTACAAGATACATGATGTGGCAAAGCGGCTTGGAGTTGCATTGCTGGTGCTTAGGACTGGTAGTGCAGCTAGCCTGAGATGGTTTACTTCTTTGCCTGTTCTATTGGCAAAGGGATATTATTCTTTACAAGGTTAGTGTACACAAATCATTGAATTAACTGTCTTGAGATTGTTTATATACATTGAAGTTGATTTCTTGTTACTTAGTTAATTATCATCTTATTATGTTTTTTAAATTTTCAGAATCCCAGAAAGATGAACTTGTGACTGAGCTCCCACCATATCGGGTGAAGGATCTGATTCGCATAGATAAGAGCAAAAAAGTTTATCTAGCTATGATCGCAGCACAAGAGGTCGAGGCTGCAAAAAACTCATCCGGTATCATAATAAACACCTTTATTGCCATTGAGAGTGATAATATCAAGAAGCTCCACCAAGAGCTCTCTGTTCCTGTATTTGTCATCGGTCCCCTTCACATGTTTACTTCCCCTTTACAAAGCAGTTTGCTTCCTCAGGATAAAAGTTGCTTGGACTGGTTAGATACACAGGCCTCAAAATCAGTTTTGTATGTCAGTTTGGGGAGTTTAGCTTCAATGAATTATGAGGAGTTTGTTGAGACTGCTTGGGGTCTGGCCAACAGCAATCAACCTTTCTTATGGGTGGTTCGACCAGGTTCAGTACGTGGTACCAAAAATATTTGCATGCCTGATAGTTTTGATCAAGAGGTAAGAGGTAGAGGAAAGATATTGTCTTGGGCACCACAGTTGGAGGTGCTGGCCCATGAGGCAGTAGGTGGTTTCTGGACTCATTGCGGCTGGAACTCGACCCTAGAGGGGATATGTGAAGGCGTACCTATGATATGTAGGCCGCATTTTGGTGATCAAATGGGGAATGCTAGATATGTGACAGATGTCTGGAAGGTGGGTATTGAGTTGGTGGAGAAGTTAGAGAGAACAAAGATAGCAAAAGCTATTAGAAGTTTGATGAGGGAGAAAGAAGGCGATGCCATGAGAAAGAGAATGAGGGAACTAAGTGCAAATGCATCTGATTGTATCAAGGTAGATGGATCCTCTTGTTTGGCTATCAATAAGTTGGTGGACTACATATACAAATGCATCTGATTGTATCAAGGTAGATGGATCCTCTTGTTTGGCTATCAATAAGTTGGTGGACTACATATTATCTTCTTAGTTGCACACTTATATAATGTTGCAGTTATTATTATTATTTTTGATAAAAAAATGAAAATCAAATTCTCAAATTTTATAAATATCTATAAAAAAATTATCATCTGAATTTTAAATTCATAATTTTTTACATAGAGGACATTATCTTTTATCACTAGATTAAAAATATATTTTCATTTATTTTTATTTCTGAAGTTTATAATGCTGGAGTTATATACGTCTGTGTGCGTAGCCATAGGCATTATAAAATTTGTTAGGGTTAATGAGATACTGAGATTCCTTGACCGTCAACGTTGCCATATCAGTTCTGATACATTGCAAGTGATCCTCGATAATTTCTAAGTGGTCGGCTTAGCAGTACGACTGTACGAGCATCACATCTTTATTGAAGAGTTCATATACTCTTTACATTTTTTATAGTCATCTGAATTTAAACAGTATATAATCTTTCTGAATTTAAATACTGTCTGTAATGTTATTTCTAAATTATAATACTGTTCATATAAGAGTAGTGTAGAGGACACGCATTGATATAAAAATTTATATTGGGCATAGGAATTTGAACAAAACTTCGATGCTTTTCCTGCATAACCTTACAAAAAGTTAAATTCTTCAAAATTCTTCATATGAAAATCTTATGGAATTCAAAAATTTAAGGTCTTTCAAATTTTCTAAGATATCATTTTTAATTTTTAAAATAATATATAAATATTAAAATTATTATTATTATTATTATTATTTTTAAAGCTGATTTTTAAAAATTAAAAACGAAAACTTAAAAAACTCAAAACACTTCAAATTTTTATATTCCATAAGATTTTCATATGAAAAATTTAATGAACATGATAAATCAAAATTTAAAAATAATTTAATATATTTTTAAAATTAAACTCACGAAAGCCCTTCATGAACTTAAAAACAAGCTAGATTTACTCTTTCTATATATATATAACATTCAGATATGAATAATTAAGATTGAAAATCATTTTCGTATTATTTTTTCATCCGGATATGTTTGCACTCTTGGGGAGCCAGAGCCAATCTGCACGATTGTTATGAATTCTCTTATAAGAAAAATACGCTCATAGCATCTTCCTCCAAGGTTAATGGAAATCCTATTTTGAAAATAAAAGAAATACTAGTGCCTCTTTGGGGCCTTAGTGCAACTATTCCTGAAGAAAGAACAGAGATACACCACTGCTCATGGTTTAGGAGAAATTGATTCTCATTAAGTTTGAAAAAAAGGCAAATACTCTACCTTTCAAAGAGTAATAAACGAATGAACGTTTTAAATTGTTGGTCTAAATAATCAAATACCATGACATGAATTTTCATGACGTCAATTATAATGAGATATTGTATAACACTACCATGTTAGAATTAGTGTTGTTGTCAACAAAAGAATGGGCAAAAAAATAATGAATGGTGAAATGTGAACTGTGAGTGTCCATATCAAGCGAGCTTTTTGGCCCGGCCACTAGATGGAGGGTTTAAATCATCCTTTGTGCCTGAGGCTTCAGGCTTACGGGCCCAGGCTGGGGCCCTATCTGGCTCATACCTGTAGTCGTAGAACAACTCCTCACCAGCACTGATCCTTTCTTTTGCAAAAATCCCAACCCTATGGTCACCTGCCACCATGATAACCTTTGCATAACAGTTTGGATCTGGTGAGTGATTTGCAAACTTAAGCTTGTCTCCCATGCGATATGCATCTAGAACAAACTGTATGCAAAACAGTGAAAATGTCAGGAATACTAACACATGCATGGTCTCTTGCACACTAGCATTTTCAGAAAGAGGATGCTAAAGCAAAAGCGGTGGCACATACCTGATCATTTAGGTTGAAAAGAAACGATGAGTTTTCTCGATCATAGATCTTTCCACGTTTGTCTGCTTCTCTGTGAGAGATGAGTTCTCCAGTGTACTCACCAAGGTATTCGTGCTTACCAACACTATTCTGAAGTGATGGGAGCAAAGAAAATTAAGATATAATTTAAGAAAAACATTAACAAACTATATAAAAATAGTAGTAAGGAACGATGTAGGAAAAGTACCTTGAGAAATGCTCCCCAGCCAGAAATATCAGATCTCCCAAGCAAAACCTGTGATGCCAAACATACAGACAGAAAAACTGATTTGCTTTGGAGTGTTAATTAATCAGAAGTCACACCTACCATGTATTTTTATTTTATGAGGTGCCCCCCCAACCCAAAAAAAAAACAATTTATTAATGTCAGTGCTCTAGCGATTGTAAACCCACATCTCGGTCCCCCCTCCTATATTAGAATCCTGGTCACCCACCCGCCAAAAAAAGTCGAGTAAATAGTTCAAAGAAATTGCTTTACCCTTTGCTGTTGTTTAAGAAGAAGTTTCATATTCCGACATTCATAATTGTCCCCTCTTTGATTAGGAACCCCTAAAGTGCCATCACCACAACTATAATCCAAATGAATACACAAAAGAAAAGAATAAAAAAAGAAAGGATTAGTATTAAACAACAAATGGAGTGCAGAGGTAGCGACTGGAGTAAAAGGTGAGCACACTTACCTAACCCAGCAATTTCGGCAGACGTCAGGATCACATTCCCTATCTGCTGCAAAACAAGGGCATTGCCGGCTTCTACATTGGCTCTTTGCACAATGACACCCACGGAACCTATTCTTGCACATTTTGGGGCACCTATAGAACAAAATTAGGCATAATTTTGAATCAACACCCCAATATGTAGAAGTTCCAATATGTAGAAGTTCTCTAAGATTCCCAAGAAAAAAGCTCACCCGCAATATTTTTCACAGCATGTCCCATTCAAGAGGCAAGCACATTGTTTTCCGCAAGAAGTCTGACAGCCACAAGGGTTGTACTGACGGCAAGGCTGATCTTTCTTTTCAGTTATTCTCTTCCTTATAGAATGATAGCCAGCTGATTTCCAAGTGTATTTGAGCCGACGGACTCTTCCTCGTCTTCTGACATATCTTGATCTTGTACGCATCTCAATACCCTGAAAATACATAGGAATAAAATAAGCAAAAGATTTACATCTTGAAATATAATTTTTCAGTTTTCTAGATTGGTTTTGTTTAGTAGGTATAAAAGTAATTCATTTGATGACCTTTAGGTGCCCTCTGACTAGATTGCTTGCACTACCATGAGCTCCATCTGCAGTATTACTTTCAACAAATGTCATGTACTGAAAAACTTCTTTGCATGTTTTCATTCCACTGAGGAGATTTCTGGCAATTAAGCAACTGCATCAAGGAAAAGAAGTGAACTGATGAAACAGGAAGAATAAGTTTAGATTGATGACACCGTAGCAGGGAGAATAATTTGTTTAAATTGCTGAAACAAACTGTTTGAGCAAATAATTTTAGGTCGAAAAATTTATTTTGTAGCAGATAACATGAATATAAGAATGTTATTTTTTTCTTTTGTGTCATCAATACATGTATAGCCAAACAGCCATTTCTTTATAAGTACATGAAACTCCAATCATACTTACATGTTCATTCTAATCGTCAATTTAAGGAAACATTAACCCCTGTACAAAAACTTTATTTTAATGAAAATATTAGTAGGACATGTGCTTACTACTTAAAAAAATAAATAAACAAGGAAACATGGATTCTACAAAGAGAGGGAGGTAATTTCGTCTAACATAATAGGTGAGGAAAAGAGAGAAAAAGAACTTGCCAATTCCTTCCGAAAATCTCAAGACCCTTAATAAAGAGCCCCTGTTCAATTGGTTTCCAGGATGCATCTTTACTCTCCATTTGCTTGCAGACATTCTCTCCAACAAACTCTTCCATCTTTGCACTTTCTCCACCATCGCCAAAAGATTCTTTATACAAATCAGAACTCTCAGAATAAGCGGTCCCTTTTTGACTCGTCAGCTTCTTTTTCTTCGAGGTTCTTAAAAGGCAATCTTTATCACCATTAGCATCTTTTGCATCTCCTCTTGATAACCGGCTGCCACTAAATATTGAATTAGATCCCGACTCGGCAGCCTCTTTCCGTCTCTTCCTTATGCACGCAAGAACCCTCTCAGCAGCTCTTTTTTTGTTTCCTTTCTTTGGTCCATTATTTTGATCATTTGATGGGGTGCTACTAGCATTGGAATTCTGAGATCGTGGCACCTCAGACTCACTACTCTCTGACATAACCTTTGCATTTGAAGAGCTTTCGCTTTGCTGTACCTTTGATTTTCTTGCAAGTGAGAAAGCTTGTGTTTTCTTTTTTGCAGCCTTTTGTTTTTTGCCACTACTGGGTGATTGTATGACCTCTTCATGCATATTGCATACAAGTTCTGTCTTCGGTGTCTGAATATGATAATAAAAAACAAAATGAGAAAGCTTCAAGGTACAAAAAGAAGCAAAATTTTGCACAAACTGCTATCATGTTAGAAAACTTAAGTCACACATACCAGCTTATAACAATGGGGTCCACATGGTAAATCATCTCCCTGGTTATTCCAAGGTTGTTGTTTTTCTACCTGCCATAGAGAATATTAGAACTGCAATATATTGGAAAGAAACATATAGTTGCTTCTATAATTTTATAAATTATAATCAATCAACTTACAGGGAATACCATATCCTGAGAACAACCATGCAGCCTACAATCAAATACCTGACATAATATGTACAAACTATCAACATTCAGATTTAAACAAATGCACTTGAAAGATGAAAAAACACCAATCACTTAATTCATACGAGACATCTGCGGCAAAATAAGTTATCAAAAGAATCAAGTGCGGCATCTAGATCTTTCTCAACAACAGCCTCCTCAACTTTCAGAGCAGGTTTGACCTGCTTCACATAATCATCAGTTTTCTCTCCCGGTAGCACCTCATACCTTGCCTGCAATTGAATCAAAACTAAGCTTATGAGATCCAATGAAGCCACCTAAACTCTACAAAATATTAAATTCCTTATTTACTTACTTTGATTTCATCTGGAGTTCTACTCAAGCACTTAGCCAATACATCTAAAGCAGTATCAGTCACGCCAGTTTCTTGGATAGTCTTCCTATGTAATAGAAAAATAATAAAGCAATTTAACTAGACTTTTTAGCAGAATCCTTCAAAAGAATGGAAATAATTCATCAACTATTTTACCGTATAATATAATCCTCATTATGTTTGAACTCTTTTTTTTCTTCTTCATCCTCAACTAACTCATCTTCACTATCACTACAAATCAAAGCTTCGCCATCACTATTTGGGTCATAATAAATTCTCCTGCGACCAAGAACAGATTGATCCTCTGACATTCTCTGATTTCTGTACAATTTTAAGGAAAACAATCAGTATAGTTGTGTACAGTGTAAAAGGTAAAAAGAATAGAAGAAATCAAACAAAATCAATAAAGATGTATGACCTGTCCAGAAAAATCCATGTGGTATATGGAGATAGTTTCGTCACTTCAGGCAATTTAACAGGTCGAATTGAACTCTTCCCACCCAAATTTCCACCCAAAAGAATGGTTGATGAGGCACTCGAGCATTCTTCTAGAAAAGTTGTGCTATCTCTTTCACCATTAGTTAGTTCATAATTATTCTTAGCACACAGTGCATCATGTTGTTTTCTTGTTAGCATGTTAGAATCCGCATCAGTGGAATTTAGTGCATTGTTTCTTCTAAGTTTTGACAAATTGTATGTATGATGCATGAAAGTGCTGAGCTTCTGTCTATTTGCCTCTATTTTTTCCTGAGTTAAGGGCAGTGATACTGTTACATTTTAAGTAATATAAAATACAGTACTTAAAAAATATATTTCATGACCCTCATTGACCAAGTATAATAAATTAATAACCTAATAGGAAATGAACCGTAAGAATAGGTACAAACAGTGATGGGTCTCGCCTCTCTACAAAGAGACACAGGTTCAAGTCTCACAAAAAGGCAATTGAAAAGCAATTAATGCCGGGTTAACACGAGCCCTTATATAGAAAAAAGAATCACAATACAAAATAATTAACGGAATAAAAAACATTCAAATCACCTTTATAGAAGAAAAACGGTCAGCAGTAATTTGTTTCTTTATAGAATCAATCAATGCTGATATCTCACGTGCGCTAGAAGTTCCTGCCTTACTGCCACTTGTCTGAAACCAATCATAAAGCAAGTTGACAGTTACTAAAAGCAGTGCAAAAGTCATAGTAAACCAAATAATTCTCAATTTCTCGTCCATTTAAGGAACAAACTATTAATTTTCAATATTACATGAATCAGACTGAGAAGTGGTTTCTCAAACAATGTAGGTTATTGATTGAGGAAAAAGAACAAAGAAAAAGAAGATCACAATAATTATTCATCTTCGCAAATTTGGTTGCTATTACATGCACAGGAGGAGTAATCTACAGTATTACAAAAACAAACAATCCTTAGTGGAAAGAATAACAGCCAAACCATGAGAGTTACATGCGCTTTATAAAAATGAATTGCAACACTTATTTATGTGTTACAAAGATATTTCCATGAAAGACTTGGCCAAATGGATTCATCACTAATTATACTATTTTGCTAAGAATTACTCCAGACACAACAATGTAGCTCGATCCCTTAAGGCATTATTGATAACAGACTGCATTCCACTTAATCCGTGAAGGAAAGGAGCCAAAACCGAATAAGAGATGAGTACGAGCAAAGGAGATCTGAGTCGAAATAAAGCAAAAGTTAGGTCAGCTAACGCACTTTTTGACCACTAGACGCCTGAGATTTGCTAGCAGAAGCTGAAGACGACGCTTTAGACGCCATCTCTTCCCACCGAAACCCTAATCTCACTTCTGTCTCACCTCGCTTCTGCCGCTCTTAGCCTCCACCGTGACATTCGTGTAATATTTGGAGAGAGCTGAGAGACGGCGCGAGAGAGATAAGAGAGAGAATGTGCGATTGTGCGAACGGAAATGGCAAGCGAAAAATTCTGAGGGGGGGGGGGGGAAGCTGGAAGCACGGAGGCCGGGATTTTTGGGTAATGGGTTTGTTTGAAATCGTAGATTCGTAGAATCCGGCGGAGTACAGAGGAGACCAACAGCTTCTTTTTTTTGGATTAAGGAGACCAACAGCTTTTTTTTTTTTTTTGATGAAAGTCCGTAGACGTGGAGACCAACAGCTTAGCTGACACGTTGGTATTTGAAAAAAAAGGTTGAATGGCATTATTTTTATGAACTTTTCAATATGTTATCACTAGAGGAGGATAATAAGACTCAGTTATTCTGAGCGGGATAATCAGATAAAAAAGATAAACGGATCAAATTGATTTATTTTTCATTTAATTTTTATTTGACGGTTTCATTCGAAATAACAGAATTTTGTTATCTCGGATAACAGAAGAATCGGTTCTCATAGATTCCATCTCAAATCTGTCTTCAAATACTTTTTCTTTTAACTTTTTATTTTCAATAATATTTTTATTTTTATAAACTTGTGTATTTCAATATTATAAGTAATATGAATACTTATATATAAATTTGAACAACATGAGTGTTTTGATTTATACTTTAATATGTGTTCTAGCTCATGCTGCTATTCGGATCAGATTTGAATACATGTCTAATCAAGTATAAATAACTTATTTATTAGACATAAATGTTATTCATTTCAAGTACGAATGTCCATATTAGTATTTCATATTTTTCGAGTGAGAAGTTAGACGCGTAGAATGTAAGACGCTCATTACTATTAAGAATGAATTTTAATCCGCTCAAGGCATTCATACCTATTATCATGAGTGTTTATACTGAAAATAAAATATATTCATATCTATTGTGTGCGTGTTAAAAAAGTTCAGTGTTTTTTTAGTTTTTACAGGACGATAGTTAGCACGCCCCTATTTTTATTTATCATAAAATATTATCAATTTAGTTTTTAATTTATATTTTAAAATTTGACATTTAAATTTTAAATTCAAATAGTTGATCCTATTATTTTTATGGTACAATATATGCTTGTAAAATTTTATAAATCAAATGATAACATAATAAATAAATCTAGTTAATTATAATTCATTAAATTTTATGCATTTATTTTTTATCTTTTAATTTAATATAAAATATTTTTATATGAAAATTTAAGAGCATACATATACTATAAAAGCTACAACATCAATAGTTTGGATTCGAAATTTGAATATTAAAATTTTGAAATATAAATTAAAAAACAAATTGATCAAGTTGGCTAAAAATTTCAATATCAAATTAGCATCTTGTGGTACAAAAAAATGATGGTACTAAAATCTTCCTAAAAAAATAATAATATTTTTATTTGTAAATTTTTTTAGCTTATATTGGATGAGGAGCGGAGAAAGGGAGGATACGGTAAAACAAAATTTATTATTATTTTTATTTAATTAGATATTTAATAAGAAATCAAGATTAATAAAAGTTCCTCATTTAATTTTTTTAATTTATTAAAGGATATATTTTATTAATCCTCAAATTAAAGTATACAAAGGTTAATATAACAAACAAAAGAAAAAAAATATAAAATATATCAGCTTTCCTTCTTGTTCTTTGCCTTCCCCTTTTATATTTTTACTTTCCTTCCTCTTTATTTCATATTATTAAAATAACTTTTAAATTATAATAAAATAAATAATGGATGATTTTTGTACTCTTTCGTCTCTACATTTCTTTTTCCGCGCCTATATTTTTATTTTCTATTTTTTTTATTTGAACTCATCAAAAGAAATTGTCAAAACTATTATTATCCAAAATACTAAGCACCGCGACTTGAAATAATGCAATTAAAAAATGTAAATAATTTGAAATGATTAAAAATTGTAGCTATTAAATAATTTGAACTTCTTTTTTAAATATTATAATTTGAATACTTGCGTCTTCTATTTTCAGAGGTTAAACCCAAACCCAGACGGATATTGCACTATTTCAACCTCGTGATGCTCATGGCTTCTTTCACGCAAATATTTTCGTTTCTCCAGAAATTGCCCTTGCTTATATATATAGTAGAAATTAACAAAATATAAACTGAATAATTTTATAATCGTATGATATTTGAAGGTTCACTGTTTATTATTTTAGTAATGCAAAAATATTTTTTATGAAAATATAATTTTTACAAAAACAAAATGAAGTTCAATTGCCAACAATTACTTTGTTAGCAAACTGATCATAATCTGATTATTTCAATTTTTTGAACATGTTAACCAAGAAATTACAATTAGTTTAAAATATGAAATACATGTTGAATCATCCAATTAAGAAAGTTTACCATTTTAAAATCTGGATTTGCTTTATGTTTATCGATTTTGAAGCTTTTCCTGAAAAATCAAGTTAATTGGAAAGGCAATTTTGAACAAGAAAAAACTGGAAATGATCTGGTTGTTAAATATATTTTTTATATTAAAACGTTTGAATTAGTTAATTATGAAAATTGAGATGTAACTGAAACGGAATGTTAAATTTTCCAAATAAAAGCAGAAAATTTAGGATTCTATTTAACTTTTCTAAATTGAAGAGTATTTTAAAAGGCGGATTCTGCTGTAGATCGAAGAATTTTGAATCATTTATTTTTCAGTCTTGAAGATATGTTTTCATTTGACACCATTTGAAAAGAGAAATCAATCGGCGAAAAGACATAACCATATGATTAAAAAGTTAATGCTAGTTGGACTAGATTTATATAGAGTTCACTATATATCTCATTTTAAATTGACAAGTGTCAAACTTATTGAAGGATGACAGATATCTTTGATTCTAAGTTTCCAACCAGAAAACTACTTTTCAATTTTAAAAAAGTGCTTAATTGCAAAAAAGGAGGGGCCAATTAAGGACGGTGATAATTAGAACTAAAATAGCCGCCGCTCACCGACCCAAGCTCTCTTTCGTTGTACACCAGTTGCCTAATTCTTTGGCACTGATGTCGACTCCATCCTCTTCCCCCTTCCTTTTCATTCTCCTCTTCCACACGCACATCATCTCGTTATCCCCCCACACAATTGATCTCCCTGCTTTTCTGATCACCGCTTTTCCATAACAAGGTTTGTTTGCTCAACTACCCCCAACCAAAATAATCTAATCAACGATTCATCAAAATTATCTCCTCTGTTATGAAGAATCTAATCATGCATGATTGATCGAAATTATCTGTTCTGTGTGACTCCTGTCCTTAATTTCCTCATAAGGCATAATTAATCAATCTTATTTCCTCACTTCCCTGGCGGAATTAATGGTAATTAACAATGATCAGTTCTGTATTCATCGACAAAAACAATAATAATGAAGATAACCACACAAAACATAACTGAGACATCAACCGTACAAAAAGAGATTATACTTGTGCGTGAATTCTGACTCTTATATATACGATATATATAATTTATATAGTTTAACTCTCAAGCAAACTTGTAATTAAAGGGCATGATCCCTAATCCCTTGGTTGATTTAACAGTTGGAAATTTACATTGCACCCGTTTAACTACAGCCCAAACTAGCTAGAGAATTCAAAGAAACAAAAATTCAGAAGAAAGAAGCAAAACAAGAAAAAAAATAACTACTAGTACAGTAGCACTACCACCACCACCACTTGCTCAGACAATCTCCGCTAACCAATTGATCCAGAAAGCATCCTCAATTAATCTACATCAGAGCTATCAGGACTTGGTGCTTGATTAAGATCGGGATTCTTATTCCGACGTTTCTCCTTCTGTTGCGAAATAAGCGCATCGACTCTTGTTCCAACCTCTGCAGCTTTCTTCCTTATCACTGCAGCTGACATGCCTTCTGCACCTTCCTGGGCAGTAGAAACATTCCCAACCTCAAGATCATCCGGGAAGTTGAGACGTGCGCAGCGGCCTCTGAGACAGAACACTGCAGTATCGTACGCTCGTGCAGCAGCTACCGCAGTTGAATATGATCCTAGCCAGATACGGGACCGCTTGTTCGGCTCTCTTATCTCAGCCACCCACTTACCCCACTTGCGCATGCGAACCCCTCTGTACTGCTTCGGTGGTTTTTGCTGCTTCTGTTCTTGCTTCATGTCTTTCATGGTCATGGGAGGTGCTTCTGCTGGTGGAGATGGAGGTTTGGTATTTGCAAGGTCTTTGCTTGAAGAGCACATCACCGTTTCCATAGTTTTGAGGGGTGGTGGCTTTTGGTCGGTTTGGAGACCGACCTTGGTCCCCTAGGTTTGCTTGTACATTTTAGATCGTTTGTTTTGGTTATATATCCTCACATAAGTCTTAATTTGTTGATGTACCCATTTTGCAATATCTTTCATGCACATTTCACATGGGTAGATGTAGGATTTCGATCAGGAAGGTTGATTATCGGATTATAATAATTTGTCAGATTTAAATCTATTAACTTATCGGATATTAAATAAAAAATTAATAATTCAATTCTTACATAATAAAAAATTATCAAAATAATATCTTTTTATATATTAAAAATAGAACTCAAAATAATAAATAATTATGTCAATTATGAAAACTTTTCTTTAAAGAACTTAAAATTTTAAAATATTTGCATAACTACTTTATTGTCCATAGTATTAAATATTTTTTCTCAATCAAAGAAATTAGATTAATAAAATATTAATCTAAAAATACTAATTTTAAAAATTCAGATGAGTTAGTTGCCCCTTCAGCTGTTACTGAGTCCGCCCGTGACACTTCGTATATGTGAAGTTGACTTTTGGAGGGATAAGAAATTAAGAGCATTAATTAATCTCCAATTGAAATTGAAATCTAAGGACATTCAAGGCCTTAAGGATTGGTTTATTGTTATTTTTTATATATAATTAGTTGAAAGATTTAGAGTGAAGACTCGGATAGTACTTCAATTGTTAAGATCTCTTTGAAGAATATATTTTTTATTAGTTTAAAAGAAAAATTTCTTAACAAAATGAAGGTCGGTAAAGCGACTTAGCTTATCCTACTTGTATGCTGTATTTTGTCCGAATCTGGAGACAATATATAATCTACTTGAAATACCCAAATACTTTTCGGCTATCAATCTGGAATACTAAATACAATAAGCATTGTAAGTACGTTCATCGTTACAAACTAATGGCGTACTGAATTATTATAATTCTCTCGGATATTAGTATTAGTAGAATTAAGTACGCGCTTCAGGTAAGTAGAAAAGAAAAATTGACGAATTTCAGGCAATTTTTATTAAGAACTTTGAGTACTTCAATTGTCTTTAGCTATCTTCTGTTGTGAGGCAAGAATACAAACAATTTTCTGAACTTTCAATTAATTTCCTTACTGATATGAAGAACTATTAGTGATTATATAATTAATACAGATCATGGCAACTGGCAAGGAACCAGGCTAAACAATTTGCAGGCAGATAATGAGAGAACACGCCCATCTATATATGGATAATGCAATGATATTGAGGTTGGAGAATTTGTAACATCACAAGTTGAGTGCTTAATTAGAATGTTTTTTTAGTGTTATGTGACTTATGTAGGTCTGAATCTTTTGGATGTGTTTAGCGAGTGTATTCTGGTGATTATTTTATGCTCCTTTAATTAATTCAACTAGTACATGGGATTGGGAGCACTGCTAAGGAATTTTGTAGGTACTATGATGGTGGTCGGGTGGTATGGCCAATCATATAACAGTACATCTTTCTTGTTAGACTTTTCTAGTTTCAATATATATGTACAAGTGTTCTAGACCCCCGTATTTAGAAAAAAAAATAAATACATTGAAGGCGTGGACTTCCATCTGAGCTAATCAAATTGTAGAGGATGCTGAAGTTGATATACTTAAATTTTTAGACTTGAGAGTAGATTTGACTTTTTATTAACATTTGTAATTGTTGAAACAAAGAAGGGATCGTTGCCTACGTACGTGCTTTAGTCGACACTATATATATATATGATCTGCCGCATAGTTATTATATTAATTAAGAAAGAGGGTTTGGCCGCCAAATCTACAACATTATCTATATTGTTGATCGTTTGATTTTATAATAATAATAATTTTATATTAATCTGACGGTGATCAGTTTTTAAATTTTTCACTAAATAAAAAAAAACGATGAGTGTCACAATGTCAATTTTGCATGAGCATCAATTTATCATGGCCTTGTGATTTATTGTAAATAATTTTAATATAATTTATAAATATTTTATTCCATTTGATATATTTTTATTTTATGAGTTTACAAAATTAAATTTTCATCATTGCCCATTTTTATTTCCGAAATGAAATCTGGAGAGCGGTCCTAGTTAAAAAAAGATCAAAGTAAAGGGCATCTACAAAACATTGAATGCTGGACTAAGCAGGAGCTCTTACATAAAGAAAACAAAAATAAAGCTGAAATCAAGAAATGAGATAAATAAATTATGAAACAGATGTTCCCATAAATAATTCAAATATATTTTGGGGAACAAAAAATGCTTCCAGTCTTAGAAACTCGATTTCTTTTAACAAAGTTAATTGATGAATTAAGTGTTTTCATTTAAAAAAAAACGAAATCTTGTGCCAACCGGCGACTTCTGATGTAAAATTCATGGTAACCTTTCTCTAAATGAAATAGAGACAACTTCATGCGAAATATGGATTTATGGGGAGATAATTACTTTGACCAAATAATTAAAAGTATCAGAGCAATTTCATATTCTTGCGTGGGCATATAAACGATGGTGTCGTTTCGGTTGTATTTTGGAATGTTCAGCATCATAAAAATCATCAGAACAAAATTTGTCACCTTGTGCCATGTGCATGATGTCTATTCGAAACAAAATATTTTTGCCATGTTTTGTTGTTTACTTGAAACAAAACCCAAAGTTGTAATAATTTATGTACATGTAGTTTGAATGTGAGGTGCGTTCTTATTTAATTATTTCAATAAATATTCAAAATCTTGACGTTGTTTGATACATTATACAAACGCATTTACAGGCTTTGGCCTTTGGATATCTCAAGTTGAACAAAAATTTAATTCTTGTAAATTTCAAGGGGCTTGTATGAAAACAGTCCAATTTGGATTACAGTTAGTGAAGAGTTATATTATATATCAGCTAGCTGTGCTTAGTTGGGGTTAGGTTAATTTTACTGTGTTGTACTTGATTGATGAAAAGGATGTCCATTGTGAGGCTGGACCGCTGGACAAATTCTGTCTTGCTTTTATGCGTGCACTATTTATCTCATTTTTTAATTAACTTGTTCACTAATCACCCACCTCTCGCTTTCGATCATGTATTATCCATCACTTGAAGTGAATTTATTTTTTTTAATTTGGAATTTTGACATCATAACATTTATATTGTACCAAATTACTAGCTGATGAAACGACTTCAAACAAGTACGCGCATTTCCATTTGGTGAATTCCATTTTAAAATTAAAGCAATTGGTGGGTACTGAAATCCAAATTAAAGATTGTCTATGGTAATTGCGTGAAAGATGAAATGGTAATATTTCTGTAGTTATTCATTATTCCCCTTAAAACTTTTTATATGGAAAAATATTACTTTTTATCACAAACCTAACTAAATTAATTTTGACTTTTGAGTGATTTCTTATTTTCAAAGAAATGCCACAGATTTTTATGTAATATCCCATGTTTTTTCTTTCTTTCTGGTACAAGAGAGCTTCCATGGCAAAACAAGAGCAGCTGACGTCGCCGTCAGACGTCAGAGCACGACGCGTGGAAGACGGTGACATCAAGGCATCAAAGGCGACTGCTGGGCTCGCCGACACTCGCGAAACAGCGGCGGCCTCGTGGCACGGAAGCGAAGGCACGACTGCAAACGTGAACATTACCGCCTCGATTACGCAAGCAACCACTAATTTCGTTTCTTTTTCTCGCGTACTGACAAGCAGTCGCTCGCCCGATTACGACCCCATTGTTATCCGATTCGTGAATGGACGAAATTGGGCACTGGACGGAGATTAAATGAATCGGCTTGTTTTGTTACCCTGCCCTCGAAAAGTCAAAAGACATGTATCGTCGAGAAAAGTGTTCAGAAATGCAGAACCCACTCTATAATAAAAGGAACCAGATTTGCTGTCGCGCGGTACGGTGCGGCGCAGCACGTGATCCGTTTGATCATTTTGAGATTCGTGCTAACTCGAATCTTAAAGTATTAGTACGAATCTCGAAGTGATCGAACGGACCACGTGCTGCGCCGCACCGTACCGCGCAACAGTGGATCCGGGTCCATAATAAAAATGTTCTTAGACAACATCTATTTAACAATGATTATATATTAAATTCAATGTTAAAATAAATTAGTAAAATTATTATAATATTAAAAATTTCTTTAACAATGGTTTATAATAAAAAAATATTATTAAAATACTCCCAAAACATCAAAAAGCAGCAGAATAATTTAGTAACGGTTTTTTAAAGGAACCGTTGTTAAACTCTGTCTTTAATAACGGTTTTGTGTCTAGAACTATTGTTAAATAATGTGTTTAGCAACGATTTCTTAAATGAACTATTGCTAAATGATTATGTTATTTTTTTTGTCTGACATTTATTTTTTTGCTCACACAGATTGCTTATCTCACCGTTCGTTAATCCTAATCCAACGTTCTAAAAATGAAAATTTAAAAATTGAAATCTCACGGATTACCAATCCATTTTCATCTGTTTTCATATATAAAAAGAGATATGAGAGAGACGGAGAGAAAGAAGAGATACAAAAGAAATAAAAACCGAAATTCGACTATTTTAACCTCAAACAACCATAACTTTTGATAGGAAACTCCGATTAAGGCGTTCTATGCGGCAACGGAAAACTAATGACGAGATCTACATAGTTAAATGCTAATGCCATTATAACCATTTTCGGGGCCAAAAAACCTCATCTTCAAACTCAAAAACGTATTTAAAGTTTTTTTTCTGTTCTTTTCTTCTTCTTTTTTTCTGTTTTTCTTAGAAATTGTATAGGTTTTTATATTATTGTATGATCAATATGTATGTATTTTTTGAGTTAATATTTTTTATTTGATTAATAATTATATTTTTTCATATTAATTATTGAATGAATAATATATAACAATATTTATTTTATCTAATCAATATGACTTTATATTCATTATTTACTATTAATCAATACAACTCAATATCAATCTGACTCACATTTTTTAAAGAAAGTTAAATTAAAAAAAAAACCTTTAGCAATGTTTTTTTAATTAATAACCGCTGTTAAAGGGTTCTTTAGCAACGGTTAGCAACGGTTATTAGTTAAAAACCGTTGCTAATTTTTTTTAATAATTTTTTTAATTTAACCGCTGCTAAGAAACCCTTTAACAATGGTTTTTAGTTAAAACCCATTATTAAATGTCTTTCAAAAATGATTTTAACAATACGTTTTTAACAACGGTTGTTTATATTTTTTTCTAACACTCTCTTCAATAACGATTAAAAAATCATTGTTAAAGGACTTTAAAAACTATTATTAAATCCAAAATCTTCCAATGCCAGTCTTATTTCTATATGTCGATGAAAAGAAAAATATCTTTCTCGTCAGAGGAATTTGCGTAGAATTTGCAGGCAAGACTACCAGTCTACCACCAATCCACCATCCACTAACAGCGTGATTTGAAAGTATAACCAATCGCTATAGGGTTCGACAGAACGTTGACATCGCCCGAATTCACATATGCTGCCATTGTCATAATATTTATGGTCGATGAATTAAAAAATATCTTAAAAACTCTCTACAAATTAAATCGTAGCCGTTTAAGATGAGTTGGGTTGGGTCGTCCAAATTCTATAGCAGCAAATGCTATAGAACAATTATGGCAGTAAATATGGATCCCACATCGCCCAACACTATTGACAAATAAACACAGGTTACAAATATTCCGGACAATAATGAGAGCATCTCAATCTCACTTGAAGTCACTTAATCCGATACAACCACGTTAGCAACTGTAATTTTAAAAATAGAGTGCACTTACTTATCTAATAATATTCTAAATTAACATTTTTCTAAATATCACGTAAACACTTAAAAATATTATAGAATCATCTTCATCTATAAATGCACACAAAATTATTTTATTTAGTAATTAGTCCTGCCAATATGAAGATACTTTTAAAATATTTATAAAGAATTATCATGAGTTTTAAATCTACGATCTCCCATACAAAGAGTATTGTTTTTATCACTCATTAGAAAAATATTTGAAGACATTTTAACAAATAACTTGTACAAAATTGCTACATTAATATTACGTCTGCTTGCAGACGAATTTACAATTCCAGCGATGGAGATTATCCTTGACAAATCTTTTTTTTTAAGTAGGGCTGATCAAATAACTCGCGGCTCGTGATTCGCTAGTAAGTCGTTTGGATTTTAGATCATCATAACTCGAGTTGAATTTGATTCGACCTGATTAACTCATATACTTTTTAATTTGAGTATGAGTCAGAGTTGGCTCGCTCGGCAACTCGTCAATTGACTCGTATGCTTGAGCATGTCATATTTTATATTTCTATGCATGTCATATTTTATATTTCTATGTAAATATCATTTATATTATTTAAACTTATATATGTAATTTATTTATCTGTTATGTAATTTATTTGTTATTTATTTTATTTTACCAGCTATTATTGTTTCAGTTTCTATTTTGGAAACAACTGATAAATTAAATACAAAAATGAGCTGACTAACTCGATGAGCTCGTGAGTTGGCTCGATTCACTAAGTATAAACTAGGCTGACATTTCGGATTAAACTTACTAGCTCGAGCTAATTTAGTTTGTATAACTGCTGATTTGAGCTTGAGTTTTCTCCGACTCAGCTCGTACTCGCTCATTTAATAGCCCTATTTCCAAGTATTACCACGTACGTACTCTTAAATATTTGTTGCTTTAAATTTTCAAAACTTTTTTAGCATGAGTGAGGGCCAAATTCCAAGTATGGAGGCATAAAATATCAACAGATATATAATAGTCGAAATGCGCCCATATCCATTTTAAACTTTATATTTGAATTCAGTTGCAGGACATCTCAAATATAAATTATACAAATCGGATGTTATATTATTAGTATTAAATAAATATATATGACACGGATATAATTCGAATGCTAAAATAAAATCGTCCCATATTTCACAAAATTTAATTACACATCATATGTATGTTCGTAGAAATTAATTATATAATATTTTAATCACTAAATAATTAATTAAGAGATTATATATTACTTAGCAAACTGAATCACTAATTATTGTTGCATTGTAATTTGTAAGTTGAATATATGAACAGATTATAGATCATAAAGATGAATATTGTGATTAGATGTAATCCAATAATTATATTTTATATTATTTGGATTTCTAATAATATTTATATTAGACTTAAAATTTAAGCTAAAGAAATATGTAAGACTCAGAAATAAATATCCATATATTTAAATATTTTTATCCGAATAATTATTCATATGTGCTCCATATATACACATCAGCAAAGGGGAAAAAATCTATATTTATATTAAATACATATCCAATTCACTTAAATTTTATAAATTTTCAACAACTCGAACAACTCTGACGATTTCTTTTACAAAAGAAAGGAAAAAAATTCAATGCTAACTCTATAATTTTCTATTATGACTAGCTATATACCCGCGCAGCAGAATTTTTTATTTAAATATTAAAATATTATAAGATAAAAAAATTCACATTTATCTAATATTAAATTATAAATTCACCAAATTATAGAGAAAACATATAATAAAGACTATATTTAATCTTGGATGAGATTTTTGCACAATATGAGTTAATGATTCATGATTTTTATGGCAAGAAAAGTAAATTATTCTAACATATATTATCACCATTAATTCCTTATCAAATATGCACAAAGTTGCTAAATAAAAAACAAAAATTATGGAAATAATAGTATATAAGGGAAAGAAATGGAGAGAAAGAGGAGATCAATGGACGCGATCACATACGTTCGATCAACCAATAATAAATATTATCCGTCTAATTGAGGGATAAAATGGGTATAATAAAAATTTACAATGATAAAAAATGAACTCTTCAATTCTTAGATGCTTTATATAATAGTATAGATAACTGTCGCAGTACAGAAAGTACTGTTGGGTACAAACAAACAAGCCGCACAATAAATGAAAATTTGTAGCGATATGAAAATTGTACTTATGAGCAGCACAATTTTGACATCACTGTATTCAGATCTTTTCATAAAAGATGAGAATTTGACATAACTAAATTCAGAAAGATAACATACTGGGAACTGAGAAGTTATACTACAATTCGCATGTTGGAAAGTGGGAATACTGGCTGCGATACGTTAGAAAGAAGAAACTTCTACTATTTTTTTTTTTGTAAAATACTAGATAATTTGGTTGCGCGTCCAGTTCAACATTTACCTAGTTAGAATATGAGGTGTTAGTAATAGGTATTATTGTCCTTTTTTGGAGAAATTATTGCCAAATTACTATAATAGCAAAAACAATAACAAAACCGTCTGTCTACGGATGATCATTGAAATCTTAAAATCGGAAGTCCTAAGTCTTAATACTGGAGAAATAAAATCTTAATATATAATATATCAAGTCATATTTTAAATCTAAAATTTATATTTGAACAACAATCAAGATATGAATAAGTATTTATATATGAATCTCAATGTATTAAAACTGAATATCTCAAGTCTTAACAAGAGAAATACGAGATCTTAATATCTAATATTTTAAATTATATTTTAAACTTAAAAAATTTATATTTTAGCTACAATCAAAATATTTATAAGTATTTATACTTGAACCTCGTTATCTTAAAACTGGATGTCCCAAATCTTAACACAAGAAATATGACGTCTTAATATTTAATATTACAAGTCATATTTTGAACTTAAAATTAATATTTGAGTATCCATCAAGATATGAACGAGTCTACATATATAAACTTTAATGTGCTAAAATCGAATCTTTCAAGTCTTAACATACACAAAATGACATCTTAATATCCAATATTATAAGTCATAATTTTAAACTTGAAATTTATATTTTGACGATCATCAGAATATAAACAAGTCTATATACCTAAACTATAATGTTTTAAAATATAAGTCAACTATAATTATTTACTCTCTTATTTGAATATTAAAGAAATTTATACAATTAAATTTTTATCTTGGATAAGTTGACAACAATAAGGATCTAATGTCCATTTTTACACAAAGACGGAAATAACCATCTGACGAAGTCAAACTGCTCATTAAATAATAGCGGCTCTTCTGAAACTCTCTAGATCGTTCTACGAACGATATTCAAAGTCTTAAGAACTGTCATATGATGTCTTAATATATAATATTATAAATCATTTTTATCTTTAAAGATATAAAAATCTCGAATATTTATTTAATACTATTTAATTTTTTTTTTATCTAATATAATAACTAAGAAATAAAATCTTAATAAAATTTCTTAAAATAATATTTTCATGTTATTTGTATTTGATATAAAATTTCATAAATAAAGCCTTAAAATTTAGCAATAGAAGTCTTAAGGTCATTCATGTGATGACTTAATATATATTAATATAAGTCTTACTTTTAACTTTGAATAATATATAATTCAAAAAATATTTATCGAATACTCCTAGAGCCAAATCTCTATACCTAATTGTTTTCATCTTAAGACTTAATAATCAATTTTAATATTGATTAATAAGTCATATTTAACTTCAAATGATATAAATTTCATAATTTCTTCTAAATACAAATATTTTTATTATCTTAACTAAGATATTATAATTTATAAAATTATATTATATATTTTTTTAATATCTTAAGACTTTATAATTTATATTTTATAAAAAATAATCTCAATAAATAATAAATTTATATCTCATATCATTAAGTCATAATATTATCAATAATATATAATAGACATGCAACATAAAATAATATTTTTTAAAATAATTATGGCAAAATAGGTTTAATATTTAATACAAACAAGTTTTAACATCTACCATAACACATCTTAATATATCATTCAAAATAAAATTTTTATTTTAGTTTTAATTTTTACTATTACAAATAAATCTAAATATATACTATATATACGCTTCAATATGCACTATAAATAACTCTTAATATTAACTGATTATAATTTATATTAGAGAAAATTAGTTTTTTACCACTACAAAGTTTCAAAATTAGATTTTTACCACTATAAAATTTCAATTGAGAAATTTACCATTACAAAACAGATTAATTCTTAAATTTGCCATTATATTTATTTAATCATAATAAAATAATTCAATTTTTTCTTAATATCAATTTTACCCTTCATTCAGACTACATGGATTCAATTGATTTAATCGATTCAAACGGTTCTTGTCGAACTCCTCTTTTCCTTCTTTGACGAAGAGAAAAAATTTTCAGAACTCCTCCCCTACTCTTTCTCCGGCGCTCAAGCCTCCCCTACTCCTTCCGCCCCTCCTTCTCCGGCGCTCAATACTCCTCTGCTCCTTCTGCCAAACCCTAAGTTCGCCCCTCATTTTTCAGCGCTCCTCTCAAATAATTTGATTCTGGTAATTATCTGTTAAACTTGGGTCTTGCTGTCTTGGAAATCAGTACTTCAATTTTCTGGTAATTTACTTGAAAGTGTCAGTGTGGAGTTGAATAACCTGTCTTGGTAGATGTAATTAAACAGGGTCTTGCTGTCTGGTAAATTTGAGTCTTACTGCTAAGTATCTTGTGATAGCAAGTTGAATAAGCATGTGTGAAGACGAATCCGCAATGAAAATTAATTTCTGGTAATGAGCGTGTGAGTGAAATCGGGTGCTAAGAGAAATCGAGGGTTTCAACTACCGAAGAGGAAAAATAAATCGAAGACCGAAATTTAGGGTACAATTTTTCGTCAAAGAGGGTAAGTAGAGAGAGGTATGAACGGAATCAATTAAATCAATTGAATTCATCGAGTCTGAATGAAGGGTAAAATTGGTATTAAGAAAATTTTGAATTATTTAATTATGATTAAATTGACATAATGGCAAATTTAAGAATTAATCTATTTTGTAATGGCAAATTTCTTTATTGAAATTTTATAGTGGCAAAAATCTAATTTTAAAACTTTATAGTGGTAAAAAACTAATTCCCCCTTTATATTAATATATCATTCAGAACATAATTTATAATTTAGTTTTAATTTTCATTAGTATAAATAATATAGTTTTTGTTAATTTTATGTTGAAATTTCTTCAATCTTGATTCTCATTATTACAATTCAAGTCTTTATATTTTATATAATAAAATTTCATACCTAGTATAATTAAGTCTTCATATCTATTATACTAAGTCTGATGCACATTTATTTAGTGTAACAAAATATATTTTTTATGTTATAGTTTATCTCAATCAATTCATTCGAATAAATACTCAAATTTTATCTTCTTACTCTCAGAAATTGATTTAGCTTCACTTCTTGATCAACCGAGTTTCAACACGTTTTCTTTGTGCATCAGTAGTGAAATTATGATTTGAACACTTAAAAAATTAGAGAACTTGCTTAAACTTCACGTAACATCTCCTTAGCCTAGAGAAAATATTTGATCAATCGAGTGAGACTCACCCACACTAGATCGCTCCAATCAAATTTCTAACCAAAATACTTTCTCTCTTGATTCTCTCAAACCATTGATCCATTTTATGTGTAATTTAGCTCATTGTGTTCTCATCGTCGCTAACTTTTGAATGATATATAGCAGGAAGGGTAACTCTCAAAGATGAAGGAGATATTATTGGAGCTTTGGTTCAAATGTATCAAATACGTGACCTGCATTTTTTCTATTTTTTCTTTTAAATCTAAATTGATTAGCAGTTAAAAATAGTTAGATTAGTTAAGATAGTTGAGATATAGAATGAGATATAAAAATTGAGGTGTAAGAAACTTTTTGCAAAGAAAAAATCAGTCACAAAGAATGTACTTAACTAGGAAAAAGCTACAATGCTTTCGAAAAGCACTTTTATATGTAATTCAAAAAGCACTTTTTTCCTCAACTCTATTTTCACCGAGAAAATTCAAAAAGCACTTTTATATGTAATTGCTCCCATCTCTTTTCCTCAAAACAAAATAACAGTTTTATGAATGGATTTCACACTAATGTCTTGAATTTTATTACTCCCTTCCCAAATTTCTTTTTGTGATACTTGGACCACCTGAATTTAAATCCAAATTGATAACCCATGTATATAGACATTTAAATTTATTAAGAATTTGAAAACATACTGCAATCAAATTGTCGAATAACTAAAGATGACAAATCACTAAACAAAAAGGCTCATATCTACATTACAATTTATATCTTTTATTAAAACTCTTCCATTTGAAGCATTAAATGAAAATAAATGGAAAATTCTAGGTCACTTTGTACCTTACCTAATTTGGAATATTTGAAATATGCAAGACATTGCAGTCTTTAAAATCAAACATGAGTCCCTCGTACTTTTCTCAGCTCGATTCTCTAAAACCTTATAAAAGGGATTGCCTGGTCCATCAGCTTTGCTATTTCAAATCTTTATGCTAGAGAAAGAGGGAGAGGAGAGATTCTTACTGAAAAGAGAGTCATTCACTCATTGGCACAGACTATTCGCAACTAGCAAGCAAGCAGTGAAATGGACGATTGATCATATCGTGAGGAGTGGTGATACCGTGATTTTGATATGATTGATCATCTCGTGAGGAGTCATGATACCGTAATTTTGATCCATGTTCTCTCAGGAAAGATTGATCATGGTGAAAAAGTGCTCTAGGGTAAAACACCGGTTCACGTCCGTATAATTTCTGTACTATTTTATCACAAATGCTATCATGTTAGTTATCTTGCTCATTCTAACTTGGTCTTGTTTCTTTGATGTTTATGTACAGTTCTGATTCCACTTTATAAATTCATGGAGATGAACTTACCAGTCAGGTATGGTATAAATCCAGATAGGGAGGTACTTCACATCCTGTACGCTGCCTCAAGAGCCAAACAGGTAATTAATTGTTACTGTTTCACTGAGTAAATTCCATACTAAGCCCGGATATTAAGGGACAAACTTCTTACTTCATTCCATCGAATGATTGAAAGTGATTGTGAAAATTGTGATAGAATTTTTATGAACCTCAAATATAAATTATGTTATCTTAATTCATACTGTCAGTCATTCAGAGAGACACAACTTTATTGATCACCAGATTCCTTTAATTTTCCAGCAATCTTCCTCTAATCCGATAGAGTGATTGAGAGGACCGGCGCCGACTATTTCTTTCTCTTTTGAAACTCTGTTAAGAGAGATATAGATCTGTTGGGAAATGAAAGGGTGGCAGAAAGTGAGGAAAATGAGAGTAGTTTCAAAACCAATAATATCCCTATATATATATAAACGCCCATATAACTAAGTGCAGTTATATCTTAACGGGTCCATATCGGATTCAGATTCTCTTTTAACGTGTTTGCTGCTTAATCAGAAAGTTGTCTATAGTTGTGTTCTTCAGAGACCAATAGTATAATTGTATTAGTATCAGACTTTATATAATTCAGACCATTACTAAATCATAAAGTCATTAATACGCATTCTACACATTAAATAGTTCACTTTTCATGACATATAATAAATCTGATACAGAATTTAATCACTTCATTACGGATATAATTTGACAGTCCATTATATAATATATATTTATTACATATAAGCTCATACATGTTATAATTAATAATAATTAATTCAAACAAATTGAAAATTGTGTGTATTAAGCAGATAGATGTACTAGCAAAGATCTACTGGGGAGATCCAAGGAAGAAGCTCTGTGAAGCAGTGGAAAATCTCAACTTTACCTCTTGTATCAGTGTATCAGTCCAGTGCAATCCATGCTGAAATGCACTCGAATAAAATTTTATAGGCAAGTGGGTACTAGTCCCATGATTTAGTGAGTTGGTAGTGGATGTCATAGTTGGTACCAATCATGTTGAGAGAAAATGTTATCCTTTGTAAAAATAGGGAGTCCCAGGCCCCCGACATTGATAAGGTTATACATACAATGTTGCAAAAAAGATCTTATATAGAGGATATAGCAGTACAGGATTAAACAAATTGAATGTGGTGCTTTGGACCGAAAAATCCACAAATTAGCATCAAGAAGGGACCTGGTTACTGTTTTTTCAACTGTCCTGATCCCGCCTTTATCTTGTCATTTGACTTCACAGAGTTAATTCCCTCTTTTGGGATAGACGTACAAGCTTGTTCATTAGCCATATATAGCATGCTATTATATTGAAAGTAGATGAGAGGTAGAGGGTATAGATGGCTTGAGGCCTGCGAGATGTAATTACGTGGAGACTGTCAATTTACAGAGTCAGTGTAGTTGCAACATTTGAACTTGAAATTAGAAATTCTCAATTTAC